>QANX01004180.1:0-104603 GCA_003254975.1 Ochetophila trinervis
AATTAAATATCCTTTAATTTTTTTAAAATTTTAAAAGTGTAGATTGAATATATAATAACTTTTTAAAGTTTTTAAAAATCAAAATTGATTACACCTAAACTTTTGAACTTCATAAACTTTTGATCAAATACATCTCTTTTAGTAAATAAACACAGCCTTAAAGTTTTTTATTTTTATTTTTTTTTAAATTACAAATTAAAAAGGAAAAATTGTGTATTTTGAGAGAGATTTTGAATCACTTACCTGAAGATATATTTTAGTACTTGGTCAAATCTACAAGCATATTTAAGTTAGATGCGGCAATTTAGGTTTTTGATGGTCTAAAGATGTTCAAAAAAATTGACTTACTGATGAAACTGACCGATTTAATTCAATCTAACATGTTTTGGTCGGTTATTTTAGTGTAATTGAATTGTATCGGTTTTGAAAATAAAAAACCGATAGTCGATTTGGTTTGGTTCGGTTTTTGAAGTTAAAAATCGATAAAACATAACCAATTTTTTTTTTTTACAAAATATATGACAATTAATTTAATATTACTAGCATGTAAGCTTTGTTATATTAGCTTAAATGTGGAGTTGGATTACTGGATTATTGTATTAGTGTAGTAATTTTATTTTGTTTTGTTTTGTTTTAGTTTAATATGTTTATTGTCCTGTTATTTTTTTAATCATTTATGTGTTAGATTTTGAAAAAAATATAATTTTTTATGGATTACTTAGTGGACATTTTATGTATTAGGTTTTTAAAAAAACATAATTTTTTAAATAAAGTTTAAGCACAATAAATTTTTGACACAAAAAATAATTCAAATATCAAAGTATAAAAGTTTAAAAATTAAATTTTAAAAGTTTTAAAAAATTAAATAAAATTTAAAGCTAAATCGATTAATCAAACCGATACAATCTAATTATTAATTGGATTGAATTAGATTTAATGTATAGATCGAATCAGATCAGATTGAAAAAAATAAAACCGATTATTAATTGGATCAGATTAATTATTTTTAAAATAGATCGGTTTTATATCGATAAATACCGATACAAAAATTATATTTGAAAACAACTTCTTAATTAATTTAGTATCAATATTATTAACACAATAAATAAGTTAAATTCATATATAAAAATTAAAAAATATGAATAAATATTTTTAATATAAAATATTATTATTTGATTGTTTTTTAGCACGAATATTATGTCAAGAAATTCCAAAACGATTAATAGATTTAATCATTCAAATAACAAATTGATAAAAAAAATATTTTTATTTTTATAATTCTATTTATATTTATATTTATATTTATTTGAATAAAATAATATCATCCAGCTTTTTTCTTCCTCAATCATCCACTTTCTCATCCATTTTCCTTTGTTTTCTCTCTGACCTCCCCTGAGTTCTCTCTCTCTCTCTCTATATCTGTTTTTAATCTTTCATCGTTATTTTTCTAGAACCTGGAAAATATTTTTCCGAGAAAAATCTGAACTTTTTTTTCCCGAGAAAACTCATTTGCCTTTCTTTGCCCCAGATCCAAAGATCTTCTCCGAATCTGTATTTTTCTATTTCATGTTTTATAATTTTCTCTGCCGTGAAAATCGCAGGCATTAGATTCCTTCTCCGACTTAAAAGTCCCAATTACCATTCTTTTAGCAAGCTGAGATCTTTACCGCCTTAATAATTTCCCATTTGAAGAAAACCTCCTTTTTTTTTTTTTTCATTTTTTTTTCACATTCACTATCATCTCTAGTTTTCCCAAGGAAGTGCCTTTTGATGACCCAAAAACATTGTTTTGTGTTTACTGTTTGTTGGGTATTTTTTGTTTGAGAGTTTTAAATCTTGTATCATATTTTATCCTTTTGAAACTATAAAGTATAAATATTTTTAGCTTGATTCATAGAATATAGGTTTTGGATCATTTTGCTTTTTCCGGAATTTGATGGATCTGAGGTTGTACTGCAAGCTCAAATCTTTAGTTGAATAGGAATTTTAGGCAGATCGGCTATGAGCTTTCTGATTAGAAAAAAAACAAAGTCTAGATCATAGTATAGGGGGTGGGGATTGGCTTCGAATTGTATTGTATTGTTACTCGGAAGGTGCAGTGGGTTTAAGTTTGGTGTACATATTTGATTATATCATGGAGCATGTTATCGGTGGAAAGTTTAAGCTGGGGAGGAAGATCGGCAGCGGATCGTTTGGCGAGCTTTATTTGGGTAATGCAATTAATGTAACTCTTATGTGTCCAAAGTTGCAATTTTTTTGCTCGTTTCACTTTTATCGTCTTCAGGGTTTTTTGTGGTTGTTTGAGATCATGATGATTTGGTTTGATTTTTTCAGGGATTAATGTGCAAAGTGGAGAAGAAGTGGCTGTCAAGCTGGTATATGGGAGACCTCATTTTGTTTTTCGATTTTGTTTTGTATTAATCTGTTTATTCCTCTGGATTGGATTTGAACTGATATGTCTTAAAAAACTAAAAATAAATCTGTAAGTTAGAAATTTGTTGAATTGAGTTTGAGTGGTTATTATGATTAATATTAAGTCATTTAAGTAGGTGTTTGTATCCTAGCCAAAAAAAGAAGGAAAAGGTATTTTGTATGGATCGTACAATCCGTTGGGCTTGGTTTTTTTTAATATCTAAATTCTAAATTAACTTGCCAATATATTTTGTCTAAACTGCCTGATGAGCAAATAGTGAATTTGGCGAACGTTTTCATTATTTTAAAATTCAAATACTCGAGAGTTAGCATTTTGGTTAGCCATCATGAGTTATGCCTCACTGATTTTGTCTTGCGTGCATGATTGCAGACTATTTGCTCTGGAATTTTGCTAAGAAAGATTATAGAACCATTAATTTCAATAGCTTTTTTGGATCTTTTTGCTTTTTGATTGCAAGGTAGAGTTTTAGCTGTTTCTTGTTAGTTACTTAGTTGTTAAGGGAAATATTATCTGTGAGGTTGGTGTAAGGCCGAGTTTCCTAGCTTCATTTTACTCCTCTTGTCATACAATTTTCTAAAATGGTTTTACTTATATGCAATACCAGTAGTAAAATTTTAGAGAGACTTGTTATATTTTCTTGTTTTCTCATCTCAGGAATCAGTGAAGACAAAGCATCCTCAGCTCCACTATGAGTCTAAACTGTACATACTTCTTCAAGGAGGAAGTAGGTTTCCTCACATATAATTATGTTTCTGTATGATTCAATGTGACTGTCTATTCCTTACAAACACACCTATGTATTGACTGTTGTATTTGTTTTTACTTTTTATATGAAGCTGGTATTCCCCATCTCAAATGGTTCGGAGTTGAGGGTGAATACAATGTCATGGTTATTGACCTACTTGGGCCAAGCCTTGAAGACCTCTTTAACTATTGCAATCGGAAGTTCTCTTTGAAAACAGTCTTAATGCTCGCAGATCAGTTAGTAAGTAAGCTATTGCTTAAAGAAATATTTTTTTCTGTTAATGTTGCCTTGCTCCTGTTTCTTACCCTCCACTATTTTACACAGATTAACAGGGTCGAGTACATGCACTCACGGGGTTTCCTTCACCGCGATATAAAGCCCGACAACTTTTTGATGGGTCTGGGGCGCAAAGCTAATCAGGTATAGAGTACTTTAAGACATTCTGTATGAAGTGTGCTTGCTTTTGCTGTACTTAGGGAATGCATTTGAACTTTTCTCTAATTATTTGTTCTGAACCAATTAATTCTATAGTTGGATCATAAGAACACTTCCACTTGAGTTCTGGATGTTCAAAATGTGAATTTTATATAAAATAAAAATCATTTGTACAGAAAAGGAAAAATAAGATTACTTAATTAGGGAGAACCTTTTTGCAGGCATCTTACATGTTTTCTTTATGCTTAAGTTATGAAAATTGTCCCTGCCTCATTTCCAACGACTTTGATATTACATAATTTAGGTTTACTAATGTTTGTTGCATTGTATGACTAGTTTTAGTTTATCTTCAAAACATTGAGATTGTATATTGTTGTTTTTGTCTAATCTGAGAGTAGTTTTAACATAGCCTGAGTTGGGTATTACTCAAGGACATGCTGCTAGTCATTTTTGCAGTCCTTGCGTGGGTAGCCTAGTGGCACATGCCCACTTCTCTATAATTAAGTCCCAAGTCCTAGTCTTGGGCATAGCACATTCTCATATTTAGAAAGAAAAAAAGCTAGCATTTTTGTAAATAAACATGAAGACCTCTCATTTTTCATTCAATATGTCCTAATACTAAAAAATGAAGTGAATGTCTCAAACTCACACTTAATTGTTCTAGGAAAGTTAAGTTTTGACAAAATTCATTTATGTTATGTGAGTTCTTAGAAAGATTTAAATTTTACTATAATAGGATATTTAAAGATCTCTGATATGGAGTGCATTCATAAAAGAATAAATATTTAATCCAATTTCTGTAGAATTGGAAAGGGATAAAAAGAAGTTGAGTGCATAAGTAGTGTGCATTTGAATTTGAAGTAAAGGTTTATAGACCAAAGAAGGTTTATAGAACAACTATTAGGCTAGCCATACTCTATTACATGTGTACTCTATTATATGTGATGTTGGGAAGTTAAGAAAATGTTTATTGACTGTGTAGTCAATACTTGAATGTTTTTAGTTCAAGCAAAGCTGGTGTGGGATGGATGGTTACATCAATAGGTGAAAGCTTGAGCACCTGTATAGAGAGATGGTGTAAAGTAGGGAACAAATAGGGGTAATGTTTCAATTTTGATTTATTGTAATATGACTCTTGACATAGGCATTGCAAATGACATTATATTCAACTCATCATGCTATTCACCACGTTTTGGTTAATTGTACAACATACCCTTGGAACAGGATAACTGTTTTTTTTTTTTTCATTGTTACTACAGGTATATATCATAGATTACGGTCTCGCAAAAAAGTATAGGGATCTTCAGACGCACAAGCACATACCATACAGGTATTAGATATATAATTATGCACTAGTCTTGTGTTTTCCTGTGACTACCTGAGTGCAGCTGAACAGTAAATTATGTGTTGGAACTTTACTTTATCTGACATAACTCTTCAGGCCTTCTCTCATGTGGAGATTCATGCATATGTTATTTTCGAATTTTCATTTATATACTTGTTTTGGATGGACTCTGGTTGTGCAGGCATGACTTTGTATTTGCTGTTTGTTAATAAAGTGAAGTGGGGAGGAGTTTTTGTATGTGTGTTTTGTTAATATTGTTTGCATTTGTAACCTAAGTTGGGAAGAATCAACACTGTCTACTATTTTGGTATTTTGAAGATGATGACATTTAATTTGCAGGGATTGTTTTGTCCAGTGTAATAGTTCAGTGTTGATTCTCATGTGAAGATTCATGCATATTTTATTTTTGAATTTTTACTTATATACTTGTTTTAGATGGACTCTGATTGTGCAGGCATGACTTTGTATTTGCTTTTTGTAAATGGAGAAAGTGAAAGTGTAGAGGAGTGTTTGTATATGTGTGGTTTGTTAATACTGTTTGTATTTGTAAGTTTGGAAGAATCAACACTGCGTACTATTTTGGTATTTTGAAGATGATTCACATTTATTTTGCAGGGATTGTTTTGTCATACTTGTCATAGTTGTAATATTTGATATGTTTGGAGATATGCCAGTCAATAGGGATGGCAGTTTTGATTCTGATTCTTCCTAACTGCTATTTTCCAAATTGTATTATGCTTTACTGAATTACCACGAATGTCTGGATGCTTCTTTTTGTCATAGTTGTCATAGTTGTATTATTTGATAAGTTTGGAGACATGCCAGTCAATAGGGATGGCAGTTTTGATTCTGATTCTTCCTAACTGCTTATTTCCAAATTGTATTATGCTTTACTGAATTACTACGAATATCTGGATGTCTGGATGCTTCTTTGTTTCAAGGTTTAATCTTTCATTACAATATCTTTTGTTCTCGTGTTCTGATGCATTTTGGGCCCAACCACTAAAGTTGGAATGTTCTTTAAATTTCTCTTTATCTTATTTTTTGGAAATTTGAATGAATATTTTGATGTATAATAGGCTCTATTCACAATCTCCTTAAATTATCAGCTCTAAATGGTAATTGCATTTTTTGTGTCAGGGAAAACAAGAATCTCACAGGAACAGCTCGCTATGCAAGTGTTAACACTCACCTTGGAGTTGGTGAGCCGCCTTAATCTAGCTAATATTTCAAGATGGATTTATCTTCTTTCTTTCCTATTTTAAATACAACAAACTGCAGATTGTATCTAATTATGATTTTACTTTAAATGCAGAGCAAAGCAGAAGAGATGATTTAGAGTCTCTTGGTTATGTGCTTATGTATTTTTTGAGGGGAAGGTTGAATACATGTCTAGCATGCTTTATTTTCATCATTTTATCTACTTATTTTATTGTTTAAACTTATTATATTACTAATGTATATGACTTTATGTCCCAGCCTTCCCTGGCAGGGCTTAAAAGCAGGTACTAAGAAGCAGAAGTATGATAAGATCAGTGAAAAGAAGATGCTTACTCCCATAGAGGTATATCTATTGCTTCTATTGTAGTAGCTTAAGGTCATCTTAGTCATCACAAAACAGTTGGTCTCATAAAATCATCTGTTGAATTTCCTTTGTGTATGCTTATTCCATGCATTTTTGGTTTAATATTGGTAACTGAATGTGTAGTAAATTCTGACATATTTGACAGGTTCTGTGCAAATCATATCCATCAGAATTCACATCGTTTTTCCATTACTGTCGGTCATTGCGGTTTGAAGACAAACCAGATTATTCATATCTGAAGAGGCTTTTCCGGGACCTTTTCATCCGCGAAGGTAAGTATTCTTTTTAGGCCTAGCTTTAAATTTCTTCCTCTCAGATATATTAATTTTCGTTGAGTTCATAATGAATATTATTGTGGAGCTCTACAAAAGCCAAGATCGCTATAATAGTGACAATTATTTTTTGGTGCAGGCTATCAATTTGACTATGTTTTTGATTGGACTATACTAAAGTATCCACAGATTGGATCCAGTTCAAGATCACGTGTATGTACCTCATTTCTTCATCTCTCTCCATGACCTCCTCTCTCTCTCTCTCTCTGTGCATATATATATATATATATATATATATATATATATATATGTAATGGACGAAGTTGTCCAGTACTTGGTGGGTGACAGACCACTGCAGCCATTAGATGGGCGCAATTCTGCAGATCTGGTGGCTGCAGTGGACTATCCTGCATTAAGCGGTGGGCGACATCCTCCATTGTAGCAATACCATATATATGTATATGTATATGTTTATGTATATGTATATGTTTGTATATGCGTATTTTGCCACACAATCAAATTGGTTCTCATCTTATTTTGTTGTATTTCTTTATCAGCCAAGTGGGAAGCCAGCTTTAAACCCAGGACCATGTGCAGAAGGAATTGAAAGGCCTACAGGTATGTTTCTTGGGGGTGGTTGGATTACAATCTTAGAGCATTCAAATGCTAATCATTTCATTTTTCAGTGAGACAGCAGGTGCAAGACAGGTTGTCAGGTGCAGTTGAGTCATTCGTTAGGAGGAATGGCTCTGGACATGGTTTGCATGGTGAACACTCCAGACATAGATCTTCAGATGATGTGCCATCATCCAAAGATGTGGTCAGTTGCGAACACCCCTTATTGTGCATCTTTGTTTCTATAATATTTTTTTGAAAGGAGGCTTGATACACTTCATTTCTTATAATTACTGCAATTTTTACCAGAGACCTGATTCTGAAAGACCTCGGAGTTCTTCACGTAATGGTAGTACGTCGAAGAGGCCTATCTTATCAAGCAGCCGGCCAAGCTCCTCAGGTGAGCCTAGTGAGAATAATCGATCAAGCCGCCTGGTCTCAAGCAGTGGTCGACTCTCCACAACTCAAAGGATTCAACCCGGGTTTGAGTCTAAAACAGCATCGTTTACCCGTGCTGCCGCCACTAGAGGAAGTCGCGATGATGCACTTCGAAGCTTTGAGCTCCTATCGATTGGCACAGGAAAGAGGAAATAAAAGAAAAAATGAAAAAAAAAAATCATCCGATAAGAGGTGCTCGGGGTCAAGTGTCGAGACTCCTTTTGTAGTGATGAAAGATGTCAGCACTGTAATGGTTTTATGACAGTTAATCTGTATATGTGTATCCATTGTTGGGTTCCATTCACAGTTGAAAAAGATCAATGAAGTTTCTCTTTAAACCGACTTTTTTTCACTTGCCATTTTTAGGCATTCTTGTCTGTCTCAATAGCATCCAAGTAAGAGACGATGAATCATCTCATTTTAGGGAATTGTTTATATCCTCGAGACACTCGTAGCTGTAATAAATTCCTCTGTTATAATGTTTTTGTTTCTTCCCCTTTTAAAAGAAAAAAAATTGCTTTACGGATATAATCCCCTTTGGTTTTCAGTCTGCAACTCTCCATGTAGAATAATTCTTTTTTTATTACATTTTAAAAAAAAAATTCAGTAGTGAGATTTTTTTTAATTTTTTAAAAATATTATTCATTATAAATTAAATATTATTTTTTTATAGATAATATTATAAATTATAAAAAAATATTATTAGTTATAAATTAATATTTTTTATTATTGATAAAATATTGAACATAATATATTAATGTTATTTATTATACACTATTATTTTTTATAAAAAATATTTTTTTATTATAGTTAAAATATTATTTAAAAATAAAAAAAATTTGTATCATAAAAATTAACCCAGCTTTGGAAGGATCTTTATGAGATTTTTTCAAATGTCGGTGCAAATTTGTGATGCTGGCTTTTTGAAAATGACGTGAAAATATGGTTTTATAATCAATCAATTCGTAAAAACAATTTAGTCTGCCGTCTAAGGGCTGATATGACAATGGTTTGATTTTGTACTTTATTGTAATTGGTTTTATTTATTTATTTTTGAACAAAATTGTAATTGGTTTGTTAGTCATTAATGTTTCCCTAATGCTTAGCATATAAAGGCTAGTGGAAATTGCTTTTGAAAGAATCCTAGTAAGTTTTCGCCATTTGTTGTCATTGACATAGACTCTTATATATTTTGAATAAACTTTTAAAGAGAAATACTTCACATAGTAACATTTTTAAACAAATTGTACAGATACCGAGTCTTAGGATATTTTTTTGGTGATTTTTTTTTTGGTGAATTCCAATATTAGAGCATCTCCAATGGTGAATATTGATTGCTATATATGTGACATAGAAATAGGCACTGTCTAAATTTATATGGCATAATGCAGATGTAATTTAAAAATTGTTCTTCAATAGTAATTTGCACAAATATTATTTATGGTTATTAATTAATTATATATTTTATTAAATATTTTTAATTTTTAAACAAATTAAATTTTTAAGGTAAATTTTACTTTTTAAAAAATTTGACAATGTCTGACAGAGCCTCCATAAGTAGACATTCTCATTGACAATGTCTATGCCACATCAGCTCGATATTCATTTTAGACATTATTATTGAAATGTATTTTTTTAAAACAATGTCTATATTTGCTTATGTGACATGTTAATTTTAGCAATTCACATTCTATTGGAAATGCTCTTGTCATATTGAAAATAGAATAGAGTGCTTTTTCTTTTTGTAAGATAACAAGAGGTAGAATAGAATGATAACAAGAGGTAGAATAGAATGATGGCATAAAATTTCCTTATTTTGGTACACAAATATAAATTTATTAATTTAAAGCAGAAAAAAAAACAAAAAATTTAATTTAAAAAAAGAAAACGTGTCTCTCGAACACATTAGCACCTCACTTGACAAAAACAGATAAATACGCAACAAATATAATATATTTATTTATACTAACAAAAAAAAGAAAAATTCACCAAAAAAAAAAAAAACAAAAAAAAGAAGAAGATAATAATTTCGTAAAAAGTGCGGATAAGGTTAAAATTTTAGCAACTTGGGTTTTGGGCGTTCAAGTGCTTGTGTGTCATATTTCTCCCTCAAAGAATATACCTTTTTTTTTTTAATATGAAAATTTTGAAATGCCGTTGAACTGAGCAAAGAATTGACTCTTTTTATTTTTTTGGGTTAATAGCAAAGAATTGTTTTTTTTAAGATCTTAGGCATTTCTGTAAATTTTTACTGTCTAAAAAGTTGACCAACAAGGCCAGGATTAAATTAGTCAAAAGAATAAACATTGCCAGGAAGGATTAACTCTTATCTGACTGTATGGTCTCTATATAATTCTTGTCTCAGTATACAAAGATTTTTGACAAAGTTGTTTGACAAATAATTTAGGCCTGTCAATTAATTTAATCTAACAATTCATATTTGTCTTTTAAAAATCCTTAAATTTCTCATATTCATATTTAAGCACCATTTATTTTTTGTCCTAAAATATTTATTGCTCCCAAAATAATATATCTCTTTCTTCAACTTCAAGCATCTTTCTCTCTCCTCAATCCTTAACCCTTCAATTTTTTATTTTTTACCCTGTATTTTTATTTTTGTTGAAACAAACCATTCTTGAAACCCCATTAAAATATACTATTTAAATATTTTTTTTTATGTTTATACTTTTTAACTAACTAGATGATGAAAATTGAAAAATCCTTTACTAGATCAACAAAAAAAGCATATATAATATTTTCTATTTGACAATCTTATAAATATTACACTCATCTTTGTTTTTCAGTAGAAAAGAAAAACAAATAATTAATTTATACTGCTAAAATTGAAGTAAATTAAGGTGCGTTTCAATTCGAAGCTTCATTTTGGATATTCCACAAGCTTGAAATAACATGAGCTGCAAAAATAATTTAAAAATCAATAAAATTATGAACTGACTAACATTAGGGTGTTTTTTTTTCTTTTCTTGAATGAGAAGAGAGCAAATTTTTTTATATGCGCTAAAATTAGAGGGGAGAGAAAAAAACGTTCGGAACTTAATTAGGAGAGAGAAAGATTGGTTTTGGAGAGTTATTTATTTAATTTTTGTTGACCAAAAGGCGAGTTATGTGGTTGCAATAAATAAATTAGTAAAAAAATAAATGGTACCTAAATAATAATATAAGTATGAGAGATTTAAAGGTTTTTTGAAAAGACAAATATAAACTGTTGGATTAGATTAATGTAGATTATTTGTCAAAAAACTTTTTATAGAAAGCTCTTACTCTTTGATATAAATAATTTTTTAGCAGGCTTCAAAGTTCAAAGTACATGTTCTAATGGGCTCCAACAACTTTATTTTTATTTATTTATTATTATATATATATATATATATATATATATATGAAGTTGTGATAAATGATAAAAAAACGAATATATAGGAGTAATAATGTGGGAAATTTTCAAAAAGAAAAGAAAAGAGAGGATGATTTCTTGTTGGAGCCCGATCCAGAGCTTAGAAAGCAAAAAAAAAAAACTATATATAAATATTTTGCTGACCAGGAACTAAAAATACATATAAGACTCGTATTTTTAAAAAAATAGTCTTGATTTTATTTATAATACTTATATAGTTAATGAGTTTCTTACTCAGTTGATCCAAGACATAAGCTCTTGGATGCCATTCTATGAATCCAATGAAATAAATTTAAATTTGATAAATTGTTATATTTCTAAAATTTAAATTATTTTTGGACAAAAATTCTCTTCAACATTTTTTTTTATAATTTTTTATAATTTATAGATAATATTTATTATATTTTTAAATTAAAATTAATTTAATAATATTTTATATTAAAAAATAATTTCTGCAAATGAAGTCTCATAATTATGTCTAATGGAAAATAAAGAAAATAACTATTGTGTGCAAAAGAAACCGAAGTAGGGGACGAAAATGACAAGTAAAAAGTTAAGACTAAACACACTTAAATAAAAGACCACCAATGGAAAGTTTACTTTAAAATTTGATGCTTTCCTATGTCAAAATTTAAATATATTATAATTCTACATGATTTGTATTACACACAGTCTTTGCTTGCAGAGCTCTTATCACGCACATTTACAGAAAAGAGCAGGAGTTTATTTTAGGATCTCAATGACCATATCTTCAATGTTGATGAAATTGACAATAAAACACATTTGTCTAATTTAGTTAAAATTTATAAATTCTACCAATTTAAAATTAATACATGGCCCTCATAATTAATTTTTTTATTTTTTATTGTACTAAAATTTTTTAAAAAAATTAAAAATATGAAAAAAATATTTAAAATTCATTTATAGTTTTTTTTTCTCTTATTTTTTTTATTTTTGGTAAAATTAAAAAAATAATTTTAAGGGTCATATATTAATTTTAAGTTTATATAATTTGTCAATTTTAACTAAATTGGACAAATGTGTAATTTTTTTTTGTCAATTTCAACTACATTAGATAAATGTGTAATTTTTTTCAATTTAGAAAGTATCAATTGCACAAATTAACTGTAAAGACCCCTAAATGAACAAGTTCAATTTTAAAAAATATTAAAATGCATTTAAATTTTAATTTTTTAATAGTTTTTAGCTTTTAGTTTGAACAAGAGCTTGTTAATTTATTATTATTTTTAATTTAAAATACGCGAACATAATCAATGAATGGTGGTCGATTATATTCCGAAAGATCTGAATCGTTATCGGCAATATCATATATATGCCGGAGAGAGGTGAGAGGCATCTTGCACATAAGCTCAAGGGCGTTGGATTGTCTGCCTATGAGATATCCGAGTTGAAGACGTTGATTTTCACAGCAAACTGGCTCATGTGGACAATTTTCAAATGGCACAGTAAATGGCCTGTAATGCAATTACACAAGATGAATTTATAAAAATCTAGATAATTAAGAAGCCTATTTTAGCTGATTTAGGTTTTGAGACTGCATTAAGGAATATTACAGCTTAACAACTACAATAGCAAAGTCAATAAATATAGCATCCACCATGACATTCTATGGCCTAGACCACCTTAATCCTTTACACCTACTCTTTATTTGCTCTAAAATCCTCCCTCTATGGTTTTGTTTTTAATTTTACAAATTCCAATATTAAATTTATAAGTCAAGCTTTTCGTTCTTAAACGGCGAGATTAATGGAGATAGAAAGGTAAAATGGAGGTGATCGTGCCTACGAACTCTGCAGTTTGATTTCCCTTCTTGATCCAAAGGATTCATGGAAAATGGTTGGGTCTCTCGTGCCAAACAAATAAAAATGCAATAGCCCCAAGACAAAAAACAAGCGGATAGAAACCTACGCCTGAAAATGGGAACCACGCGTGTCAAAGTGAAAATTGAATTTTAATATACATAATTTATTAATGGTATACATGTCATTGATGGATTGGCTAAGTACAACAGATCAGATTCGATGGCAATGCTTAACGTGTACTGAATCATTTCGATAAAATGGTGGATGTGTGTCTCTTTTAAAGTTTTAATGGTTTATTGTAAGTTGCGAGATGCTCCGAGGCTGGTAAGATGTCGGCATATAAAATATTTTATAGATTTGGTGATATGGTTTACATAAAAAAAGTTTGATTGTGGGTCAAAATGAAATTAGAAGTAATTCGTTGCCCAAATAGTTTTTAGTAGTAATTCGTTGCCTAAATAGTTTTTAGTATCCATCAGAAGTAAAACATTTTTAACGATTAAAAATGAATGGATTTATTTTAATGAATGAAAACCAAAATCGTTTTATCTACATTGTGTTTGTGTGGAAGAGCTGTAATTTGGTTTTTCAAACTTGTATTTAGAGGGTCTAGGGTTTAAAGTCAAAACGATTTTGGTTTTCATTGGTATAATACGTTTATAAATATGTAACAATTTTATTTTATTTATTTTTAACAATTTTACAGACAAAAGAGCAGAGGGTCCGTACGAATCGCCTAATGTTCCACCCGCACCATCTAGGGTGGTAGAAAAAAACGTGTCTTTGATCCACACACTGAGCGTTCCCCGGTGCTACAGGCGCATGCAATTGCCTTTTGCCCTCTCATTCCAACCAAAAGAAACACCATTCTTTCAATCTTTCTCCGTTGCCCCCCAATTTAGGGTTTTCTTTTTGTGCTTCTTCGCCAAACGAAATCGTTCCGATTCTGATTTAATTATTATTTATGCTGCTTTCTTCTTATGTTTGTTTGAGGATTAATTTATTGCGCTTTTCGGCGTTGTGGTTGCTGAATTTGGAGCGCGCGCGGCTTCAGGGATTGGGAAATTTAGGATTTTTCTATATATTTTTTGGATTGGCGGGTTCGGTGAGTTTGTGATCATGGATATGGAGGTAGTTTTCCTGGACCCGGAACTGTTGCAGCTTCCGGAGGTATCGTCGTTGGTGATGAAGTCCAATCCTTCTGTTGCCGATGAGTTGTTCTCTCAGTGGCTTTCGCTTCCAGACACTGTCCGACTGGTATTTTGTTTTAGTATTTATTATTGTCGTTGTTATTTATTTGTTTTATTTGAACAGTGGAATCTGCATTAGAAATTTGAGATACTTAATAAAGAAAATATATATATATATATATATATTTTTTTTTGAACATTTGTTTTATAAATAAATTGCATTCTGCTTAGTTATTTATTCATTTTGATGCTACTTGATATTTATGTCAACCTCTTTAGGTGGTGTTTAATTTCAAAATCCAGAATTAAATATATTCTCTGTTTCTTACTTGGTGTTATTAAATGTTAAGGATCTCTTGTATGCCTAGTGCATACTGTATTTGCGCTTCTGGTTTTCTCTTTTCCGGTTGCCATGTTTCAAGAATGCACACTATGAAGAGGACCGGCAATTACCCCTCCGAAGGCAATGAATATAAAGGAACCTGAATAGTATATAGTTGGTCTGAGCTCATAGGGAGCATAGACCGGCAATTACCCCTACGAAGGCAATGAATATATGACAAATGTCTCTTATGGTTTCAGAATCTAATTGATTACTTGTAGTGGACAGTGGACAGCATTTACAGAAAAAGACGGGTTCCTTTATATGTATCTTTGCTGCTTAGGGTCTACCATTTAAGGATTGATGGCTGCTGCTTATTGCCCGACATCTCACACGTTCTCTTATTATGTGAAAACAAAATTCAATAAGAGGTCTTTAATTTAGCTTGGTACCCTATATTGGATATTATGGATTAAAACAGGATTATCACTTTCACTTTCTAACTTGTAGATTGCAATCTTAAAGTACTCAAGGACACAGACAAGTGGGTTGAATAAATAATTCTTAGAGAAGTTAATGCCATAGCTACTAGTGATTAGCGGATGATACAAACAAAATGCCCTTTGAGAGTGGGAGGGAGGGACAGAGATCCAATGGTCTTTATTTGCCAATCTGTTTTGTAGCAAAATATCATAAGATGGGTGTTCTATCGCTAAAACGACATTTGAAGAGAAGACAAATTGTTAACTATTATGTCAACATAAAATCTAAAGACTGAATGGTTAGGGCAGGTTTTGATGTGGTTCTCTGGTGGTTGTTGATGCCAGTAAAAGGAAATGGATGGTTTCAAAAGGATATGTTCAGGTCCAGGGAAAAAGCTTTACAGAACAGTCAATAAAATAATAAAACTTTGGTATGGATTAAAGTCGGCCACTGTTCCCATAATTGTTATTCATGCAAAAACTAAGTTTTTATTATTATTTATTATTAGTTAGCCATATAAAATAATTCAGGAAACTTAGCCAAACAGTGTGATTAAGGCTGGAATTGATTAGTAGGCAGATGATTCCCTAATCCTATGATAAAAGTCTATTCCATATAGATATTTCTACAGAGTTCTCTTATTTCTTCTTTTTGTTATCCCATCCTTTTTTTTCTTTTTCCTCTTCCTCTTGAAGTGGTATGTTGTTAGTTTGTTGGGGAAAAAAATTAATTCATTATGGAAACAGGTTAAGTCTTTGCTTGCTGACGCAAGAAAGGGGACTTCTTTGAATGCCCTTGGTAATTATGCTAGTGTTACTGCTGCTTCCAGCAATTCGTTACCTTCCATGTTTCCTGGTAGCAGTACACCTCCGCTATCGCCGCGTAGTGTATCTAGTTCTCCACGTGTCATGGAACAGAGGGCTAACTCCTTTTCAGCTCCTCTGAAATTGGTTAGTGAGCCAGTACAAGAAGTGATACCTCAGGTAATGTTGATATTTTATTGATTTAGCATTTAGATAGAATAGTTTACAAGGGGCCTTACACAGCTTTTTGAATGCTTGCAGTTCTACTTCAAAAATGGTCGTCCACCCCCAAATGAAATAAAAGAGCACTGTTTGTTTAAAATTGATCAGCACTTCCATGGTCATTTCAATGGACTACACTTACATGGTGAAGACACCCTTGCTAGAAATTGGATTTTTTTTGTTTGGAAATTACTTTCGTAAGATGGCCAAGTTAGGAGACAATAAGGGAAAAAATATATATATTCTGTTTCATCCAAACCTTATTTTTATTTTTTTTGTGTTTGGCATTGCAGACTTTAAGTCGGTTACAAAGGATATATGTGAATTACCATCATTTTTATCCACCGCTCTTTTCAGAAAGATTGATGTTATTGGAACTGGTATTGTAACCAGGTAGCAATTTCTATTTTCTTGTTGAACTACTGTATTAGTAGTAGTTATCAGAAATTCTCGAGTTTGTGTTTTTATTATGATATTCCTATTTTATATTAAAGAAATGCACGTCTGAAGATATCATTACTCAATATCAGAAGCAAAAGCTGCACAATAGTGTTTAAAAGATTATTCTCTTTTCCAACATCTATTCCATGTTAAAGGAACTAAAAAACTTTACTTGGTAAAAGTAAAGGCCCTATTCTTCCATTCATGCCTTCATTCCTCAAGCCTTTATCTGAATGATTAAGTCTCTATAAGAGTCACCCTAAGTTGAGAATTTTGATTACACTTTTCAGGTATCTGTTAGTTTACATTTAAAAGTTCATACAGGACATATATAATTGCTAAGGACGGACTAACTGCTAAGAAAACTCACATTTCATTGGTACTGAACGAGTGACACTTTTTCTTATTTATCTTGATTTACTGTGTTCAATAGCTAGCAACTATTTTGTTTGGGTAATTACTGTTAATTCTTAACAGATTTCATTACCATTCAATAAGTTCATATCCATGTGAAAAGCCATAAATGGTATATATGTTTATTTATATAGTATTTTCTTCTGAAGCCATATTTGTCCTTTTCGGTACTTTATATGATAATTATTTATAGGAGTTTTCATTAAGTTTCTGCCAAATAAACATGGACTTGCTATATGTACTGCCTATTTATTCGATATTCTTTCATCTTTATCTTGTAAAGGAAAAAGGTGCATGCTTGCACACAAAAACCACTCAGTTCAGGAGTAAATACAACCAATATGATATATGACACTTTAAGGGTCGAAGTTACACTAGCAGCTAAATTTTTTATGTTAGTGTTAGGCATATTGTACACTCGAGGGACATTTGCTTACTTTTTATTTCCTTTTAACCAATTGTAGGGATCAATTCATTGATTATTGGATTAAAAGCAACATGTTGACAATGGGTTTAGCTTCACAAATATATACAATTCTAAAACAACCAGGTCACGAGTACCTTACTCAGGTTGGTTTTGATTTAGATGCTATGATAATCTCAAAATTCACTCATGATGTGTACTCTCAACGTATCATTTGTTTGAAACTAACTTTATGTGACTTGAGTTAGAGAGAGTGTTTTGGTTACTATGTTGTTAGCTGTATTGTAATTCTTTCATTACCATTACAGGAAGATTTTAGACCTGTATTAGATGAACTTTTGTCAACTCATCCAGGATTGGTGTTTTTGCAAGGCACACCAGAATTTCAGGAAAGATATGGTACTAGCATTAATGCTCGTATTCTAATTTTTCACCTTTTATTGTTGTTCCATTTAGAATTTAATATTTGTCACTGGCTTCATCCAAAACGAGAAGAAAAAAGTCGCTTTTGTTGCTCGTTGTTACTCATGGAATTACTGTTCCCCATAATCCCATGTATGACTCCATTGACTACATCACTGTCGTTATCATATTTACTTATTTAATAACTCAAATAAGGAAGCCACCATTAGGCTTTTTTGGTATAGCTGACATGATCTCATAAATATTTTTTTTTTTATCACATACATTACTGATGGCTCTAGCTTTGCCTTTCAAATAATCTATTGATATAAGTGGATCCCCAACTTTGTTTTAATGCTTGTGAGAATCACAAGTATGGTTCCTCTTTCCTGTAACGTGAAACCTCTTTGCAATGGAACAGCTGAAACAGTCATATACAGAATATTTTACTACATTAATAGGTCAGCAAATGGTCGTCTCACCCTCAGGGAATTGAAGCATGGGAACCTAATTGCTGCAATGCAGCTTGTTGATGAGGAGGAAGATATTAACAAAGTTTTAAGGTAAGTGCCCCTAGAGTTACTCTTAAAAGTAGGAAGTGCTGTTTTCCTAGACGTTTTTCCTTGGTTTTTGTTCTTTTTGTTATTGTTTGTCCTTAGTTTTTGTTCTTTTAGTTATGACTTTGGAAGTTCCTAAAATTATGTTGTTGAGACTTTAGAGGCCTGGATGGTAATAAAAATTATTTTTTGTTGTACTAAATTGGGTTAATAAAGGCTAGAAGTAAGCAAATAGAACTAGCAAGGATACTGTTATTAAATATGCAGGGGATAGTTGTCTATTACAAAAAGTATAGAAAGATAGGATTTTGGCTCTGTTTTATAAGTCAAGCTGCTATTACTCCTGTGTAAGCTGCATAATAGTTGCAAATGAAATGAAGGTCTAACATGTAACTTGGAACTGGATTATAGTTTTGGAAATAGGGAGTCGCTATGATTCAAATGCAGGAACAAATAGACAACCTGGTCATACGGTGTCAAGTGTTTCTGCAAAGTTTAAGCTAATAGGATGTGACCCCGCCCTGTGTTAATCCAATAGACATTAGTAGAAAGTATAGTTTTGATGGGAAAATTGTAAGTTAAGGACCTCCAGGAGGAGGAGTTAGGACTATGGAAAAGGGAATCTGGTAGTTGGCGCCTTTTTCGTATTTGGGAGGAATTCTGGGACAAGAGGATAGAGCTTATTAATTTAGTTACTTTTGTTGACTTTAGAAAAGTAATGATTTCTTCTAATTTTTTATACTTCAGGTACTTTTCTTACGAACACTTCTATGTAATGTACTGCAAATTTTGGGAGCTTGACACTGATCATGATTTTTTGATTGACAAAGAGAATCTTATTAGATATGGTAACCATGCTCTAACCTACCGGGTTGTTGATAGAATTTTTTCTCAGGTTTGCAATCAACTTGTATCATTTATCTATGTGCTGTTACTCTGACTTATCAAGTTGACTCAATTTGCAAGTGATATAAACCAAACGGTTGACTATTTTTTGCTTCATACATTTTGGGGATGGGGTTAATTTTGATCTTTAACTTTTAATTGCAGCAGTGCCTATAATTTCATTTCTTTTAATTATTTGTATCAATTAACCCGGTATGTTTGTTAAAACTTAGTTAATAACCCAAATAATATGCATTCATCATCCATT
Source organism: Ochetophila trinervis (assembly GCA_003254975.1). Classification (NCBI taxonomy): domain Eukaryota; kingdom Viridiplantae; phylum Streptophyta; class Magnoliopsida; order Rosales; family Rhamnaceae; genus Ochetophila; species Ochetophila trinervis. The sequence goes on from QANX01004180.1 coordinate 19,516, forward strand.
ATAAGCATATTTGTGATTCAGTTTAACGGTACTCAGGTTAATAAATAATAAATGAAAATAAGTTTTTTTCTTAATCTAAATTCAAATTTTAGAAGTGAGTGATACCATGTGATAGTTGTAAGAGTTACATAGCTGTTACATGCAAATTTATTAAATTACGTTGTTTTAACAGCTGTAGGGAACGGGTTAATTGGCACAAACCAAAAAGCTATTGACTTGATTGTTGTACTGGAAAATTCAGGGATCAAATTGACACATGAACTTAAAATGCAAGGGGGTTAATATGTAACTTAGCCTAAAAGAAATCCTTTCTGTTACTCATTTATTCTTGAAGCTTATTTCAGGTTCCAAGGATATTAACTAGCAAGGTTGAAGGGAAGATGAATTATGAAGATTTTGTTTACTTCCTTTTGGCGGAGGAGGATAAATCATCAGAACCTAGTCTAGAGTATTGGTACTTGTGCTCATTCTTTTAACTCGAGTTTTCTGTCAAAACAGTGTCTGAGGAACGTAATAACTATCTCTTAAAAACCTATTTTCTTTTTTACTAGGACAATAGTAGATTTGGACATTTCCAGAGTTACTGAATTCTTTATAATGTGGTGATAATTTTCAATTAATACTCCATCTCCAGAGTAAAAACTACGTTTTTATGTGCAAAAGAAAAAATGGAAATAAGATTATAATACTAAGCATGTTTCACGATCACTGAGGTTGCAACATTCTAGGTTCAAATGCATTGATTTGGATGAAAATGGAGTGCTGACACCACATGAAATGCAATTTTTTTATGCGGAGCAGATACATCGGTTGAAATGCATGGCCCAAGAGCCAATTCTCTTTGAGGATATTTTGTGTCAGATCTTTGACATGATTGGATCTGAGGTCATTCCTTGATTCTTAGTGATAATTCATCTTTGCCATTGGTTGGTTTTTTCCAAGTACGGTTTGTTTATCAGTGTTAGACTATATCTAATGCTTCATAAGTTTATTTACAGGATGACAGTTGCATCACACTCCGTGATCTTAAAGGCAGCAAACTTGCAGGGCATGTTTTTAACGTACTTTTCAATCTCAAAAAGTTCGTTTCTTTTGAAAGTCGTCATCCATTTATTATTCGTCAGGTACATTCAAAATTCAATATCTCCATTTTACTATTGGAGCTGTTCTGTTTTGTTGGTCGGTATGCTGATTATAAGACTGATACACCTTTTAGGAACGCGAGGATCCAACTTTGACAGAATGGGATCGTTTTGCACATAGAGAATATATTAGGCTTTCGATGGAAGAAACTAGTGAAATGTCAAATGGAAGTGAGGATGTCTGGGATGAGTCACTTGAGACATCTTTCTGAAGTATGTCTGTAAGAGTGCCTTCGGTGGCAGTACAAAAATAGGTTTCTTCAGTGGCTGCTTGTTTTCCTGTCATTTCCTCACTTGTGAAGTTGGATCCTGAGATCTGTAAATTTTCTTGTCATCTATGAATTTTGTATTATATGTCATAATTATATTGTAAAGGAACTTTTTGGTGGTGTGATATAAGCGTACGAGCAATAGAACAAAATGAAGAAACTACAATTCATGTAGTGGCAGTAGATCTTAACATCTTTTTTCTTTCCTTCTGGATTCACGTTTAGTTACTGTTAACCATTTTTATAGCATTTTGTTGATTTAAGATCTTAACATCTTCTTCAAGTTTTAATTCTGTCTTGACCCGTTTAATCTCGCAACTTCTCAAAGGTTAGGATGATTTGACATCATTATTAATCAACTTATTGAAACGTAAACAAATTGAGTTAAATCGAGTATAGGCTTGTCATAGAAAGTTAATTAGGATGATAAATTTAGCAAATCAAGTATTAGCCATTCTAATTCATTTCTTAATTCAATCCCATCTGGCAAGTTTATCAAAACGAAGGTCAGATTCACAGAAAAGTGATACAAAAAATGCAGAGGCTTGGCCCTCAAGCTGCCAAACAATATTGCAGCAGAGACCTGTCCTTTCCAATTATATGTTGCCACCTTATATTTAAGTTGCAAACTTGCAATTTCTGTACCACTCTAATGTTTTGCAAGTAATATAGTTTAGTATATATTAAAAGAGACCCTTCATGTGGAAGTAATTAATTTTTTGATTATTAATAGTTGCGATCCATTAATTGCTTTTTCTCTTTTTATAGAGAGAGAGTCAGACTGGATATCATAATTTTAGTACCAAGTTTTTTTCTATTAATTTTTATTTCGCTTTAAAAATTTAAATTTAAAATAATTAATAGTTTAATAGGCGACATCGCCGACCACTAAGTGGAGAGTGATAATCCAAACATACACGATTACATGTTACCGTATGAATCGGCCATTGATAAATGCTTATCGCCCATTTTTTGGTGGAAGACGTGGCCCACAATAGCAATTCTAGTTTTAGTGTTTTGCACATATACATATATATAATGGCAATAGTTAAATAGTGATAACACAAAACCATTGAATATAGCCTTTTAATTAAATGAGCTGACAATTCTGTAAGTTTAGCTTCAAAAATAATTGTTAATTATGAGAGAAATCAGCCTATTTTTTTCATTCATGGAATGATATCAATCTTGTTGATAGATATTATTAATAACACTTTTTGAAAGAAAGAAAGGATGATGATATAGCAGATGAGATCTACAATGCATCAGGCAGCTTAGATAACTAAAATAATTATTCAACTTACCATCTTTGGAATTCAATTGCACATTTTTAAAATCAGTGCTTTTGGAATCTACTTGAAAACTTTTTACATGCAGGCAAAAAATAAATAAATATTAATTTAAATATATTACCAAAATAATTAAACATAAAGAAATATAATGAAATCAGATAAGAATGGTTCTAAATTAGTGATTTTTTAATTTTTCACTCGGCGGACAGGTTTACTCCCATAATCAAATTAATTTTATTTGGAAGTGTCATTATTACTATAATTATTCTCATCTTTCTTTAATTCTCTCTAGCTAGCAATCCAGCCCTCTAGCCTTTCCTTAGATTTCTCAATTAAAAACACTATCATTTATTCTATAAATTCATTACTTACATTTATTTTCCTTCCTTAATTAGTCTTACACTTGGGTTTTATTTTCACAAATATTCAATAAGCATTAATTAGTCAAACCCTTAATGAAGAATGCCATTAAATATTTTTCATACATACACCACCAAGCCTTAATGACAACCATAAATAAGTTGCATACTTTTGTATTACTACAAAATAAACCTAGAAAATTGGCAAAATAAAATATTACATTTTCACCTTATAAATATTCATTGTATCTCAAACTCTCAAATTCACATTTCAAATACATAATTTTAAGGTCTAGGGTCCCCCCAAAGAAATCTTCATCATCAATTCTCAAAACCCTTAAACCCTAGTTTTTTACAAACTTTTTTTCTTTCTTTCTTTTGAATATACCATATGGCAGGGTATGGTTGGAATTTAAGGCATGGACGACAACAACTCCCTCATAATCCTTCACAAATTGCATGTCGTTTATGCGATCAAGTTTTCTTGAGCACACAAGCTCTCATAAACCATATAGAAACTCACATGGTTGAAGATCATGAAGCTGCTTCAAGAAAACAACAACAACAAAAAACAAACTTCATGTCCACACAAAGAGACCTCTTTGCTGTCAACCAATTCCGTCCCAGTTTTCCGTCACTGACGCCTACAACGACACCACTGTCATCGTCGGCGCTTAAAACGCAGCCGTTTTTCCCGGTGCAATTCTCATCACCTTTGGAGAGAAACCCTGTGCCTAAAGTTGTCCCTCAGTTTGTTAACTCTCAGCCTCCAATCCTCCCACCACCGACACCGCCACCGGTTTCTCCGATGATGAGAAACAACATGACTCCGGCGATGACTTTGGTCCAACAGCCAATGCAGCAGCAGAGAGTGGGCATAGAGGATGGCTTCTATACCAAACCTTTTCTTTGTCTGTTGGAGCGTCCTATTCCCAAATCAACTGACAAGCCAAATGTAATTGTGCTTGATTTGACCTTGAAACTGTGACATTAAATATCGCCAAATTAATAGGGATGGAATTTTCTTGCTGATTACATAGGAATTAAATTATAAATGTAGGCTGTCCAATTTGATTGTTTTTTTTTTAAATTTCGTGCTTTTGTTGTTGACTTGTTGTTGTATGCATTAGTTTAATGAATATTAACAGTGTGCTTTTCTTTTCCTAAGAAGAAATTTATCAGTGAAAACTAGCTAATTAAAATTGTCTTTCCTCGTGGTCATATAATTTGCCAACAAAAAATGGGATGAATATCTAACAAATTGAAGATATTAAGAGAATGATTTTATTTTTTATTTTTTTGTAAAATACCTTACAAATTATTATATTATTTTGTCAATGATGATTATGAATATTATTGTTTTCATGTATGAACGGATTCTTTTTTATTCATGATCACTCTGTTCATGCGATAAAGGCCAGTGGATATGAGAAATAAAAATATCAAACTATAAATTTTTAATTTATATTTGAATGATACTTAATTTTTATTAAATGCTTGAATGATAATTTTATTTATTTCGAAAAAATATATAATTTTTTAATAAATTTATTAAAATGCTTGTTAACAGATAATAATGGTTTCTTTCAAAAAAAAAAAAGAAGAAGAAAAAGAAAGAGAGATAATAATGCTAGTAAATTATTATTAGTCATTAACAATGATGTGATTATGATTGTTATGTATCTGTTCATACGAGGTGAAGCAAGTTTAATTAAATTACATATCATTCAACACTAGTCACATTATCATATTTATTGTCACTTGTGACTAGTAAAAATATAAATAAATTTTTAATTCATATTAATAAGTAACAACGCTCTTCAAAATTATTATTTTATCATCTTGAATTGACTGTTAAGGGTAACGGCCAGTTTTCCAGTATTTACGAGAAATAAAATAAAATAAAATTAAATACCATTCGATAATTAATACTAGTCACATTGTCATTTTATCATCTTTTGTGACTAATAAAAAATGATTATAAATTTTTAACATGAAAATTATAAATATTAGAAGGCCAGCTCTGTATAGGAGGTGCTAAGTGGCCCTAAGGGGGCTACTCATGCATATCTTTTTTTCTGAAAAAAAAAATTATATATATATATATATATATTACCTTGCATATTCTCACAAGAATATATATTTACTTACATTGCAAGTAACTGTTGATTTGTGGAGTTGTATGTACAAATACAGAAATTAATCATTAAGGAAGGTGCCACTGCCAACCAAGGAGTAGATAATTTCCAGCAGGCAAAGAAAAGTTAATGGAAAACCATTCATGTGGTACCTGATTGCTAATTATTCTTATTATTAATGCATTATATTCAAGTTTTTTCTAAGAAGAAACTCTATGAATTTTTCTTATTTTCTTTTTGTTTTGTTTTGTTTTTTGTTTTTATTTTTTTAATTGGGCCATCCTAAGAATTTTAATCGAGTATGCGGTTTTAATTGTTCTATTTACGTATAACTGATAAAAAAATTGAAATAAATTCAAGCAATGTGGCATTTAATTACAAAATTAATTAAGCTTCTTGCCTACATTATCTTTTTATGGATGCGTATGTAACACTTGTCAATTAATATTTGTAAATATTTGTAAAAATTATTATCAAATTCAGATAAACAAAATCTTGATGAATTATAGTTTGTAATTTTTTTTAAAGGAGGATGAATTATAGATTATTAATTTTTATATATATGTGGGACATAAAAAAATAAAAATTACTCACCTCCTAATGATTTAAACTTTAATTTGGCAAAAGCTCTTATACCATCGCATTACCACTTCTTCAAGTTCTTTGGAAGAAGTATTAATTCCACATGGCATTAGAATTAAAAAAAATTAGAAATCTTAGTTTTAAACCTTGACTACTCGACCCAAAATAAAAACAAAACACTAAAAAAAAATAATTGAGCCTAAAAAAAAGATAGACCTACCTATGATATGAGAGAATGTTAAGGTGATGTCAAATGTAAGCTTTTGAAAAAAATAAAGTATTAATTCAACTATATAAATATGACAATCAAATTATACGTAGCAGTTTATTATTCATCCGCATTGTTATATACATAAAGTTCTATAATAAATTTGGGTCATTAATTAACTTCTTTTTCGAGCTTTCCTTTCCAAATAGGAGAAAAACATGATACATTGGACGGTGAAATTTTAAATCATAGATAAAAAAAAAAAAACAAAAACAAAAAATAAATAAATAAAGAATTACAGTGCACACATGAATGCGCATATATATATATATGTATGTATCGAACATGCATAAACATGTGGGGATAATGACGTTATTAATTATAGAAAAGAATATATGTTGCATATACATAGATATATAAGAAAAACATATTAATTAATTAATGGATTACATTTTGGTCAAATTAGTTTCTAATTTTAGTAAATTGTTTGTTTCCCCTATTTTTTCAATTCCCACTTCTCCTTCATTATCTGAGCTATAATTAAGGCTATACCCATAAAATAGTAGATTTTTAATCTGCATCTCAGTATTGTTTGTAGATTTTCCTTTAGATTATAATTAACCTTTTATTATGAGTTTGACAATCAGAAACTTTTGATTCATTGAAAACCTTTTTTTCCTCTTGTTAACCTCAGATTATAATAGAAAGATTATTAGATTTATCAAATGTTCATTAATACTAATAAGTTTTTCAAATTTTACAAAAACTCTGGCCCTAAAAATAATATCGGATTGATTTGATTAATTACAGTACACTAATAGCTGAACACTTGGTTTGCGATATTATATATATTAATTTTGTGATTAGGGTTTCAACATTCATTATTGAAATGGGAACTTTGTTGCTGGGCCAAATTAAGAAGCAAGCATCTTCTTTTCTTCAAGAGAAATACAAAAGTGCTAGGCTGGTCTTAACTGATGTTACACGAGCAGAACTGTAAGTATTTTTTCTTTCTATAATTAAAAATGTTAAAGTATATAATTCAATTCAATTTCAATTCTTATAATTCAAATTTATGAGAACATGACAGAATTATTGTTCGATAAAAAATAAATATATATATATTAACATTTTTGAAATTAACTGCATGAAAAAACACCAATCAATGAAAGAAAAAAATTAATTGTTTTCAGATTCTAACTAATTGGAATATATTTTATTAAGTTGTTTTTGCCCGTGCTTGATTCAATTTACGATAAAAGGAAAAGAAAACTTATAATCAATATTAGAAAGATAAAAACTTATATTTTATATATTGTTTCAATGAATTTTACTTTTTTTTTTCTTTACCCCTTTTTAAGTTTGGTTGAGGAAGCAACAAATGGTGACCCATGTAGCCCAGACACTAGAACAATGACTCGAATAGCTAAGGCATCTTTTGGGATTGATGATTTTTGGAGAATTGTTGATATTCTTCATAGGAAGTACGTCCTGATTCTTTATTAATTAATTAGATCTTCTGAAACATTTAATATTTGTGATTATGCACCTTTCTTCTTCTTCTTTTTTCTTTTAATTTTTTTTTCAATTCATGGCAATATGTCATATTATCACTAGCGATCCTATTCCTAGTTAATTAAGACCCCATTGATGTTATTTTGGTCGCCAATATGTATATATATTTATATATGTAATAAATATCAAATTTGCAGGTTCTACAACATTGATTGGAAGCAATGGAGGGAATCCTACAAATCTTTGATAGTTCTTGAGTTCTTACTAACACATGGTCCTGAAGATTTTGCCAGAGAATTTCGATGTGATATAGATGTTATCCAAGAGTTGGGATCATTTCAGTACATAGATGAGAGAGGGTAATTAATTATAAGTAATCAATATATATATTAATATTAATAAAAATGAATCTCGTATAAAAAAAAACCTGAACAATTTGTTTTCCATAATTCATCCGATTACATATAATAGGAGCCTTTTTGTCAAGGATATATTGCCTAATAAGAGATCCACTCTATATATATATATATTAAAATTAATGTAAAATATTTTAAAACACTTTTATTCTTCTTGTTATTTTCTTCGTGTGTTTAGGTTCGATTGGGGTGCTAAAATGCAAAGGAAATCAGATGAAGTACTTGAACTTTTAGAAGGTGGACCAACATTGAAACAAGCTCGTCTCAAAGCTCTCAAAATAACAAAAGAAATCCAAGGTTTCGGAAACCCAATTTCTTCGCCTAATTCTGCATTATCTCCTCCAGGATCGTCAACCTCTACATCCTCAAGAACTTCATCTTTTGGTTCATTTTCTACAGTAGTATTCAATAATAAGCATGATCGTGTGAATAATGACCTTCCTATTAAACTAGTTTCACCCAAAAAGGAATCAGACGTGGAAAGGTATTCACAAGGTGGAATTAGAGATAATGACAATGAGAAAGATCATTGTTTGTGGACCCCATTTTCAAAAAATGGAAATGCTGAAGGAAAACACTTATGGACTTGTCCTCAAACTGAAGAAAAAGGTTCTTTACTTGAAGGAGAAGACGATGATGCTCATGATGAGGATGGTGATGAGAATATTACCAATAATTTGGTTAGTAAGTACACGTACACAAGGATTGATAGAGTCAGAAATCCAGGAGGTCATGGATTCAGAAGCATTTCAGATGTTGGGAAGATGATGAAGAAGAAGATTGATAGACAATTTTCACTTTGGTATTGATTAAATGTTAAAAAATGTTTTGGTTTTGAATTCATGTCAATATTGTACAAGTAACTAGCCTTCATTACATTATTATATGACAAAGTTTGTTGTTTTTTTTTCCAATTATCACATGGAGAACTATTATATGTTAATTTTAACTGCTAGCAGGTTAGGTGTACTAATTAATCTTAATCAGGGGATTAGTACTTCCAATGGCTTTGATTAATCCTTTTAAGTTAATAAATCATTGTTTGTTTAATTAATTAGCTATAGGGGAATTATATATATGAACTTATTTGGGTAGAGCTTATAGCCCAGATCACTAACCACATCTTAATTTCTTAACTAAGCATATTTCTTTCTGAAGTTAATATTTAAACAAGAAATTGATTAAAAGATATTAATAAAAGCTTAGGGCAAAAACCTTTCTATAATTTAAAATACTAGCTAGCTAGCAAGGAATGGACCAACCAACAACTCATATAATTTGTTCTCCGATTATAGAAAGTGAGACAATTATGTCAATTTGAACCCATTTGCAGGGCTCTCCATTATGCATGAAGGTTAAACTCTGTGATTCATTTGTTATTATAGCTACAATTAGTATATATTATGGTTGTTAGATCAACAACACATATCAAATTAATTAGCGCTGCTCCAAATTTAGATCTTCATCATTACACAGTTATTTATGTTTCTAGATGCATTGTTTGTTTAGAACTCATATTATTTTGTCAGAAGGAAATTGTTGGTGATCGAATATTAATTATAAAGTTTATGACTTGTCATTGTGTTAAAGATATATGTATGATGAGTTAAGCTAACAAGACTGACAACTATTAAGAACGATTAATGAATATTGTTTAATTATGAGAGGAACATAGAGAAATTGAAATGGAGAGCCTTTTAATTAATATTGGTATCAAGGGTCTATATAATCAGATCAGATTCCTTGTTTAAGGGTTGAAGCACAAAAAGGACCCACAACTTTTGTCTTTAAAATTAATAATTAACAATAATTCTCCAACTGTACTAGAGTCTATATATATTTTGATTAGATTAGCATATTTCTATTGGGTTTTGTTCAATGATATTATAAAAGGGAGAGAAGAATCTTAAAATGTTAGAACTAATAATAATAATAGGCCAAGAATTATTAGAGAATTAATATTGTGAAAATAAATAATAATTAAGAAAAAGGAAAACACACACACATTTAATTATTGAAACATAATATTTATTTAGTTCATAAATTAATGAAATTATAGTTGTTGAGGGAGTGGGTGGTTGTCATTGAATATATATATATATATATATATAACTCAGTTTCACTGTTTGAAATTATTTAATTTATTCTTAAGACGAAAATCTATAACTAAAAGCAGAAAAACATTTTGCCAACTCTAGCGCCCCGCCCTCTGGGAAAAGACACTTATATCACTCCACTTTTGTTTTTTCCTTCTTTTAAGAAAAACGTTAATTAGAATGGATATTTTCAAATATGTGATGCGATTACATTTTTGCTAAAATATCTATTCGATTGGGAGAGGATTAAATGGGTAATATAGATAGGTTTTCTTATTTTATATTATGTTGAGATTGGTCTGGGCATTAGAAAAAAAAACATAAATGATATGGTAGTTTAAAATGATATCGTAGTTAAAAAATTATTAAATTTTTTAAATTTTAAATTTAACAATTTTATTTAAAAATAAAATATACATATGAAAAATTTAAAATGAGCTGAAAAAATAAAGTTTATGGTTTGAATTTCTTAATTTGTAATTTTTGTCTGGGGTTAGATTTTTTTATACTTTTTGTTAAAGCGAAAACTTCTCCTTAGCAAAACTACTTACAACTCTTTGTCGTATGTAAGACATAAATTGCACGACCCAATAAAAAGCAGTAAAATATGACTAAGCCCTGCTCCAATATATTGGATAAGACAATTATTGCACGATGATGTATAGTCTTTGTACACCTGTTTGAAACTTTATCCTATGAATTTCTAATGTACAGATTAAAAGTATATTTTTTGTTATGGTAGCAAAATCATCCTCATTGTGTAGTGAAGAGCATAAAAAATAATGTAGATTCCTCTCATCAATATTAAATATTAACAACATAACATCTTTATATTCCTTTTAAAATTCATATGATATGTTTGAAATGAGAACTGACAAGCCAAAATAAATTAATATCTAATAGTATCAATTTCTATAATCAAATCAAATAGGTTTTCCATCTAGCAAAAAAATAAAAATAAAAATAAAAATAATGTTATCTACTCTACTAATTCATCTATCAAAATTTATCAAATATATATATATATATACATGTCATTATTTGATAGATTAATATTTAATTATATATATTTTTAACTTATTCATATGTAGATTTTAATAATATAAATAACACATTTATATTTAGTAGATGTATTGGTAGACTATATAAGTTTTCTAGCATTATTCTAATAAAAAATTTAAAAAAACTATAGTTTCAATGCCCTTATTTATGAGATTATGACCAACTTTGAATGAAAATCATAATCACATTTATTTACCAAAAAAAAAAAATCATAATCATATTCACTTTCACACACACATATATGTGTGTGTATATATGTATGGTTACCATTTTCACTACGATAACATACTTTCTTTTAAAGTAATTATAACTATTTTTCAAAAAACTAAATATATGCAAATAACTCCAATAAAAATTAAAAAATTATATTATAAAAGTTTTGTGTAATTGTATCATAGTTAGTAAATTCATGAATAATATATAAATTATATGCATACATATGTATTTTTTAAAAAAAAATGTTTGTTCTGTATTAATTTCAACTGTACAGGAAAAATGCATCTTTTTGAAAGAAAAAGCATAAAACACATATGATATTTTTTCCGTATAAAATATGTCAAAAAAATAGATTGAATAAAAAGATTTGAAAAATATAAAAAAAAAAACTATTTAGGACATTTTTCTCCGTTAATGACTTTTCAATATTCTTTAAAATAAAAATTATATATTTTATTTTTATTTTTATCATCTATATTGAAAAACAACATTTCAATAGTTGTACAAAAATTTTCAACTAAAGTATATAATTTGTTTTTTCAATTACAGCACATAAAGTCTTTTTAGTTTAAATTCTTTAAAATTGTTGAATATTTATTTGGAATCATTTTTATTTTTGTTGATCCTAATTTTATTATGGCTCCACTACTATAAGTTTTTTTTCTCATATTTGACCATTTTTTTATTGATGATATATCATAGTTTAAATTATTATTATCTTGTTATAATAATAATATTATTTTCTTATGTATATAAAAAATAATTTATTTCAATAAATATTAAAAACTATATTTTATTTCTATATTTTTTTATTACATAACGTATTATACATATACGTATTGAATTTTAAAATTTTTTGTTTCTATATTTTTTTAGCTGAATTTATACCATATTCTTTCATTCTAAGAATTCATTTATACACAAACGTATATATATTTTTGCTGTTCTGTACTTAGAAAAAAAAAAAAAAACTGTACTTTAAAAGTATTTTTTGCAATTTCATTTTGTGGGGCCTATTAGTTTATTTTTTTTGCAATGGCCCATTAGTTTAATTAAGTTTACTCGAACAAAATCTTATCCCAGTGAGCAAAAGACAGATACCTAAGACCTAAGGGAATCCTAGTCATTTGACTACTGGAAACTCAATTTTATTTCAGTGAAGTAAACGACAAATAAATAAATAAAATAAGAGGAATCTTTAAGACCATTTTTACAATTTTAACCATACTAAATAAGAGGAATATTTAAGACCATTTTTACAATTTTAACCATACTTTTCTTCACTAATTTTGCTAATAAAATTTAGCCCTATGCTTGCAAATTTATATATATACTTTGGTAAATATGCTGCAAATATATATATATATATACATTAATATCTTATTTTTCTTGTCAGAGTTTCTTAAGAAATCACTCAACTTGAAATATAACACATAAATATGTTGTTGAAAAGATCATAATTTGTTTAAAATTAAACTTTTTTTTTCTGAAAGAATTATGGCACAAAATAAAAAAGAGTTACAGGAGTACAAGAATATATACCAACATCATCTATTTTGTGCTCAGTGCAATGTTTAATAACCAAAGAAAATATATACATATCTATCTATGTTTGTTCTTTATTTTTTATTTTTTGGTGAATAAAAAATGACCTACTCGTAGTGGAGTCATAGGCCCAAGAAGTATTTAGCGAGTGGACCGACCAAAGTGTCTTTTTAACCCGATAGGAGTCCGCGATTGGAGTCCGTGTCGCTAAAATCTCCTTTTTACTCGTGCGGTAGCAGCGGAGAGGAGCACTTGACTCCAAATGGGGCTACCAAGACTCGAACCTCAACTTCCGTACTCGCAGGTGTGAAGGCTCGGCTGACTCCTATATGTTTGTTCTTTATTTTTCTTCAATAAATGCCAACTGAATATTTTTTGGTGAATACAGACGAAGTGTACCATAATAATATGACATCCATAATATCTTATCCATGCCCCTAAAAAGAAAAAAAGAAAAAAAGAAAAAAAAAAAGAAATCTCTAGGGGCGTAAATGGAGTATACAAATTGTAGGATCCCTTTTAGTTTACACAAGAATAAAGGGACATCATTTACCAAAAAAAAAAAAAAAGAATAGAGGGACATCATTGCAAAATCAATAATAACTAAGGTGATAAATATAGGGGTTGCTAATGGCAACATTGACCATTCATGCTGTGCTTGTTAATCCATCATCCAATCAATAACTGTATAGACTCATATGTATTTAGACTCCTCTTGAAAAAAAAAAAAAAAAAGAAGGCCTAACCCATACGTTATGTTTTTTGGAATTAGCCCAAAATACATTTACACGAAAACTGTTTGTTTTGCAAGAAAATTTCAATCCCAACAAAGCCCTGATTTAATAAAATTATTAAGTTTTTAACTTTTTAGTATGGATTTGGGGATAACTTTCATAAGATGAAATCTTACTAATTGGGGTTGAGAAAAAAGAATATAACAAAAAACTTTTTTGAATCAGTAATAAATACAATTATAATTAATTATCAGAAAAATATAATAGAGGGAAGAAATTGAAGTTTTGCCACTTGCCAAACACACCTTAGTGGGGGTCACAACGGTCACAATGAAAATGACAATGGCATTTCCGTAATATAAGGCAAAGAATTTCGAACATCATCATCCAACTGCAATATGATATTTGTCTGTTTCCCATAAGAACCGCTTGTCAGGTTTTCCCACTTTTCTAAAATACCCTCCGAATTTTCTGTTAATTACATAAAAGCGAAATTCAACGTCTTAGACTTTTTTTGGACAAAGCAATTTCCACTTCTGGTTTTTGGGTTGGCAATACTGGCATCCTAAGTGGAACAATCTTTGGATCCTCTCTTTCTCTCTCTAAACCCTCCCTCTCCCTCTCTGTGTCTTAAAGTTTGTTTTTTTGGAACTTAAAGCTTTCATCTTTATGGGTTTTCTCTGCAACTTCTATCTTTAAGCTCTGAACCCATTTTTCATAGATTTTGGTTCATATTTTCACTTTTTCCAAATGGGCCTTTTATATCACTTTTGACTGCCATTTTGATCCAATAATCTATTTGTTGTTGTTGTTGTTGTTGTTTATTTTTATTTTTTTTTCTTTTATTTTCTGACCAATTCGGTTTCAAAGATGAAGTCTTCGACTTGGCTCGACTCAGCTTTGTTTCAGCTCACACCCACTAGAACCAGGTAATACTTTTTTATCAATCAAATGGATTCTACAGCTAATTTGGCTTATTGAGTTACGTCGTTTTTTTGATCTTCTGGTAGATAGATTGGATTCGGTTCATGCAATCCCAAAAGAAAGTATTCTTTATCAGCAATGACTACGAAGTTTTATGAATTTTTAAACGATCTGACCGAGTGTATTTACATTTTGGTTCTGGATCTTCTGGGCACTGTTGGAGTGTACTACTTGAAGTTTATTCGTTTGTTTTCGTTTTGATTTTATTTGGGTGCATGCTTTTAGAAATTTTTATTTTGAGCTATTATTTAATTCTTGTAAAGTTTATGGTTCTCAATATTCAAAATTAAGAACTTGAGTTCTTTTTCTCTTTGTTTTAGTTTTCTTATTTACCGTTTTCGAAGTTTTTTGAGGTAGGTAGAATCTCCAATGGCTAAAGTTCAGGTTTAGGTTCTTCTTTGCTGGAATGGTTGCTTTATTCGGTAAAATTTTGAGGATTTGTTGGTTTACAAGATTCTATTTGTTCATTTGCATTGTGCATCGTGGCTGTAACTGAGATACTGTCATGACTAATTCAGAGTTGGTAGCATTCTTATTTGTTTACGTAATTGAAACTTTGTTTGGAAATCTACGCTATACTATGATATATTAATAAAAATTGCAACTCCTACCGTAAGAAATATTACTCTCTCCCATTTGTTTTAATTTTAATTTTTCAATTGCTTTAGGTGTGATTTAGTTATATCTGCAAATGGAAAGACAGAGAAACTAGCTTCTGGCTTGTTGAATCCGTTTCTTGCCCACTTGAAGACTGCACAAGAACAGATGACCAAGGGGGGATATTCAATTATTCTTGAGCCAGAGCGTGGGACTAATGCGTCTTGGTTCACAAAGGGCACAGTGGAAAGGTTCGTATTGATATCTTGTGCTTGTTTCTCATTTTGAGTACTTTCCACATAGTTGGACTTGTCTAAGTTTATTCTACTTAGTTGAGAACAACAACTGAAAGCGCAACTAAAAAATGAATGCTTTTCAAAGGGTATGCTTCAGTGAAAAAGAAATACCTTTGTGGTTTTGTCAATTTAAGAGTACAATTCAAAATATTTTTCTTTTCTTACGAAAGTAACCAGGTGTACTCTGCTTCATGGTTCAAAATGTACACATATAGAGTGGGTGGCTCTTGGTGGAGGTTGTCTTGCAAAAATTGTCGCATATTGATAACTTTTTAGCCATATATTGATTTGCTGGACTAATATGTTTTTGTCTTTGTAGGTTTGTTCGTTTTGTGAGTACTCCAGAGGTTTTGGAAAGGGTGTATACCTTGGAATCCGAAATATTACAGATTGAGGAGGCAATTTCAATTCAAGGAAACAATGACATGGGCTTTAGTGCGGTAAGTATATTCTGTTATGTCCAAAAGAATATATATATATATGCTTGTTGTAGAAACTACAAAGGTTGATTTCAGTTCTTTTTCTTGTGTTGCAGGTAGAAGAAAATCAAGCAAAATCTATGGGAGGTGCTGAAGGTAATGTTTTCCTTGTATTAATGAGGGCATACATTCTTTTACTAGTTGCTAACCATGTTGTTTTTGCTACAGTTTTCTGTTAAAAAAAATGCAAAGTATTAGTCTATTTTCTAATTAATTTTCTGTGGGATTGTAAAATAACTCTCAATGTTGTTGGACAGGCAGCAGGCGTTTACTGGATACTAATGAGGATAAAGCAATTGTTTTGTACCAGGTTAGGAGGAACTAAATACCCTCATTGTGCATGTTTTATTTCGTTTTTGGTAATTAATTCTTTTGCAGTTTCTTTGGATGTCTGGCAGCCTGGTGGAAATCCACCTGAAGCAAACGGATCCACTGCACAAGAGGGGAATTCCAAGTAGATACTATCTCTCTCTGCCTTTCTTTTTATATAAAGTACATAGAACGTCTTGCACACTATCATCTGAAAACCACTTAATCCTTCATGACATTCCTATCATGATGGAAAAAAAGGTCTGGATTTTAATTTTAGTAGGGCTGTATAAGTGTATATTGATAAAACACGAGAAGCAGCCACATTATCAATCTAGTGCCACCTGCCACGTTAATTAAAGAAACAAACATTTGATTATTGGGTCATTACAAGACTTTTATCAAAAGGATATTATATTAAAAGAGTTAGTCTTGTGTAGAGTTATCTCTAATATAGTAGTTTGTACTAGTTAAGTATAACTTGACTGTTGTAAATTATAATTTCTTTCTTTAAATTCCTGTATAGCACCTCTATCAAAATGTCGTGAAATATACAGTTGAAGTAATAGAAAATGTTTCATTTTTTCTCATTGTTCATCATGGTATCAGAGCAGTTGGTTTTATGCCTCAATGTGTCATCCGAATTTGAACCTAGACTAACCATTCATTCATTCAATCAATTTTCCAGCCTTATTTTTATCAAACTTGACTCCTCCAATCATTCCATGATGAATTTTGAGAAAAAAACTGAAACACTTTGTGTTGCCTTCAATTGTATTTTTCTCAGACATTTTGATAAAGGTGCTATGCAAGTATATAAAGCTGGAAAGTATACCCAGATAGTTCTACATGAGACTAACTTTTTTTTAGATAACATCCTTTTAATAACAGTCTTGTGAATGACCCAATGATACCATGTTTGTTTCTTTAACTGACGTGGCACTAGATTGATGATGCAGCTACTTCTCCTGTGTTTTATTATATGTATGATTACTTACAATGTCAAGTGACTGTTTCAAACCTCAGGAACTTTAATTTCCTCCAATCTTTTATATATATTAAGTGAAGAAGGGATCGATAAACATGGCTAAGTGCTAACCTTATGTACCAATATAGCCTGATTAAGAAGTCAACGTTCATAAACACATACATAGACATGTTAGTGGTTTACAAACTCTCAATACATATACACACACAAACAAACAAATTTAGAAACAAGTCCCTTCTGACAAAGATATTCTACTTCTTCCATTCATATGGAGTCCTTTAACCATGCCAAAGAGGCAGGCCATGTTTAGGGAAGTTTCTTCTTTTGCATAGGTGTTACATTTACTTCCCATGCTTGGTTCATATTAGCAATTACTTCCCAATATTCATTGTTAGATCATTAACTAATTAATATTAAGCAAGCAATGCCTATGTAAAGTTAAATAACATCATCTTACGAGTTTCTTCATTAGTACTGCTACATTCTACTTATATATTTAATCTATCCCAATATGATCAATTATGGTCGTTATTTATCTCTTTATTTTGCATCTCTTTTAGAGTTCAGCTTTTAAAAGTCCTGGAAACTCGCAAAACTGTGCTTCAGAAAGAGCAAGGCATGGCTTTTGCACGTGCTGTAGCAGCTGGTTTTGACATTGATAATATGTCACCGTTGATGTCATTTTCTGAATGCTTTGGAGCCTCACGTTTGAAGTAACTAGATTCTCCTTTTTCTGGCCCATTGATGTTATTTTTTCAAAAGAGCTTGAGAAATATTTTCTCCTGTTGACCATTATTTTGCTTTACAATCTCAGGTCCTAGTGTTAATTTTATTAATGTAACAGGGATGCTTGTATAAGATTTAAGGACTTGTGGAAGAAAAAGCATGAAACTGGCCAATGGCTTGAAATTGAGGCAGCTGAAGCAATGGCTAGCCGATCCGACCTCTCTGCTATGAATGCATCAGGAATTATCCTTTCTAGTGTGGCGAACGAATCCCATGCTGAGTTGGCTTTAGAAAATAATGGGAAATCAAGTGGTGTCACAAGTGCAGGTAAGAGCACAAATAATAAGTTATCTAAAAATTGTCTGCTTACCTTAGTGTCATAACTGTCCTCTCCTCATGCAAGTCATAATAGAACTTTGTGCTCAATTGATTTCATGAGTAATTTGTTAAATTACCAGCTGCAGTTCAGAGAATTAGAGAAAGTTCCAATGGTTAACTTTTATGCCGAACACGCATTTTGCTGATCATATGATGAATATTTTTCATGGAGGAAAAATAAGATGTTGATACTTGGTCTAGTGCAATGGCCTCTGGATATTTAAACTCATCCGTCATGACTTAGCTAATTGCCTGATATACTGCCACACCCTGTAAGATCTAAAATAGATACACTTCCATATCCCCAAGGATGAGACCAATCTGTAGAGGTGGTGTAATCTTTTAGTGTTAAAATCCCAAAGAAGTAATCATTTATTGGTTCCTCCTAAAGGAGCAGAACTGCTATTCCAATCCTTTCCAGGGTTTTTACCATCATAGCTATCATTTAGTATGCGTTTCTCTGACCCAAAAAAGTTATTTATGTTCTGTCTTTGCTGAAAGAATTTTAACATTATAGTTTATACCTAATGTACACATCAACTTTCAACATCAACGTGAAAATTCATAATGCTTTAAATGAACTTAGAGAGAGGTATTAAGGCCTGAAAGTTGTATAAAAAGCATGCATTTTGAAATACTTGAATGGCCTTATTGGATAAAACTATTTTGATCTTGTTCCACAACTATTTATAAATATAGTTGACTGTACTATCATTTTTGTATCTGTTTTACCAACATTTGGTTGAAAATGTTATGTCTGCTCTTCTACCAGGTGAAAAGTCTCCTATGGATAACCAACCACCACTAGGCCACCAAGAATACTTTCAAGGCCAGTTTCCACATCAGATGTACCCTCCCTGGCCAATGCATTCTCCTCCTGGTGTGTTGCCAGTTTATCAGCCATATCCCATGCAAGGCATGCCTTACTATAAGAACTACCCAGGAGCTAGCCCATATTTTCAGCCACCTTATCCGCCTGTTGAGGATCCTAGACTGAATCCAGGTCAAAGGATGGGACAGAGAAGGCATTCAATGGACAGTAGTAAAAGCAATATTGAATCTGAAACATGGGACATGCATGCTCACAGAACAAGATCATCAGATGATGCAGAGTCAGAGAAGGAAACTTTGCAAAGTCGAGAAGCACGGAAGAAGGCTAGCCGGTCAAGTAAAAAACAATCAGGTATGGTTGTCATTCGGAACATTAATTACATCACTTCAAAGGGACAGAACTCTTCAGATACTGATTCACAATCAGCTTCTGAATCTCAAACTGATGAGGAAGATGAAGGCTTACATGTCAGTTCTTCAGAGAGAAAACATAAGAACTCTCTTAGATCCTCTACAAGAAATGAAAATCATGCCAAGTTTTCTGGTAAAGAAGAAATGACATTTGGGAAGGAGCCAGATAGTGGACATTGGCAAGCATTCGAGAATTTCTTACTTAACGATGCCAACGAAGATAAATGCGGTGTTGATGAAGGCATGTTTGCAACGGAAAAGAAGGCTCAGTTTAAAAGGAGACAAAATACAGGGGGTGATGATCCTATTACTTTTGGTGGACAAGATAAGGGTGAAACTCAAATGGGGAGTGTAACAGATATACATAACTTAAGTGGAAAAATGACTCGCATGCAAACAACTGATGAATCATTGATTTCTAAGAGAGGGCATCAGTTAGGTGATGATTGGAGGATCAGGGATGGTGAAATGGATTTACAGCATACAGAAATAGATGGCAGAAAAGTGGGATATCGAAGGTCCACCGGTGATGATTTTATGATTCATAGACTAGAAAACCATTCAGGGTTTACAAGTTCTCCATCTGATCATTTGGCTGCAAATGGATTTGAATGTGCAACCAACAATATAGATAGGAGAGCGTCCCATAATATGGATGATGATTCCTATGTAGTTTCATTAAGGTCAACTTCACTATATCAAGCTGGGAATGACGACAGAAATGCTATTGACATGGACTCTGAATCAGCCATGCAGAAAGCAGAAAACTCGTCTAATAGGGTTGGGAGTCAAGTCAATTATGAGCCAGATGAATTGAGTTTGATGCCTGAACGTGGGGCAGAAAGTGGAGCAACTGGCTATGATCCAGCTTTGGATTATGAAATGCAAGTTCAAACTAAAGATGGTGCTTCACTGAACAAGAAAAATAAGGAGGTGGTGAATGACATCACGCAAGGGGCTAAGAAGTCAGGCAAGGACCTTAGGTCAAAACCAACATCAGAGAAGAAAAATGTAGGGCCAATAAGGAAAGGGAAGCCTTCAAAGTTGAGTCCTTTGGATGAAGCTCGAGCACGTGCTGATAAGTTAAGAACCTTTAAAGCTGATCTCCAGAAAATGAAGAAAGAGAAGGTACTATATTCATCATTTTCTTTGATTATTCTTTTTACTGAACTCCTTAATAATAGACTAAAATTCTTTCTTCTCTGTTATTTTTCTTTTATCCCTTTTTAAATAAGCCTTGTGGTATAGTTTGAAGAGCAAGAAAACTATATGCATTGTCCCCGCTGTGACCTTTACTACATCATATCTGCCCATCTAGTATTGGACCATTAGTAGGTAATAAGAGAATTCTGCATATAATTGATTCATAATTTTTCATCTTTTCAGGAAGAGGAAGAGGCAAAACGGTTAGAAGCTCTGAAGATGGAGAGGCAAAAGAGAATTGCTGCAAGAGGCAGCACCGTTTCTGGTCAATCATCACAATCCTCACAGCTAACTAGGAAAAAAATTCCAACAAAGACTTCACCTAGCTCTCACAAAGGTTCAAAGTTCAGTGATTCAGAACCAGGGTCATCTTCACCTCTACAAAGGCATCCTGTTAGAGCTGCTTCTTTGGGATCCAATGATTTGCAGAAAACCAAACATAGTAAATTAAATACAGGAAGCCAGTCTGCTGGTAACAGGTTAAGCCAATCAGTTTCTTCCCTGTCTGAGGCCAAGAAAGAGAATGCTGGTGATACAAAGGCATCTATGGCACGGATCAGAAGATTATCAGAGCCTAAAATGAGTAGCAGTCATCATGTCTCTTCAGTGAAGCAGCGAAGCACTGCATCTGTGTCAAAATCAAAAGTACCTGATGGCCCTGAGATCAAAAAAATATCTGCAATTGTGAATTACGATAGGACCAAGGCGGCTACCCTTCCAGAGCTAAAAATCAGAACTTCTAAAGGACTTGATACTGCTCAGAGCAAATCAACAGCAAAAGAAACTTCACGAAAGGGTACAGGGAATAAGTCTTCTATAACATCTGACGGTGCTGAACCTAGTAAGAACGGTGAAAAAATTGCAGCTCATAGTGATATTGATGACAACCCAATAGTTGAAAAGACTGTTGTGATGCTTGAATGTGAGAAACCTTCCATTCCTGTCAAACATGCATGTGAAGAAAATTTGAGGGTACAGAAGGGACAGTCTGATCATTTGAAAACCAGTGAAAAAGCTGTTACAGTTTCAGATTATGCCGCTATTCGTGCACCAGTTTCCCCACTTTCCACGGACACTGCTGATTCTGAACCTACTGGACACCAATTATCCAAGCCAATTAGTTCCTATAAGGTATGGTTATTCAGTTCTTAACATAAGATTTGACCAATATTAATCTAATATTGATCTAATGATGGGCTTTCCCTGACAATTTTGACAGGCTAGATTGGTTTGATGTATATTAATCATTACAGAGGTGATGTGCACCTAGAATATTTGATGATCAAAATTAATTTTATTTATAGGCTCTAATGCCGCAATTATTGGTTATGCATTGTGATATGTCAACCTTGATATTACTGCTGTCCTACTTCGTAGTTAAAATAGGTAACAGCTCTAGAAAATTGCTGGCAATTCATTTGCTTGCTTACTGCAATTGTTAGATTATATTTTCTCCATCAACTTGCAATTCTATTCTAGTTAGTATGCATTGCGGACCAGTTTTCTATTGGCAGTGATGAAGATGTTTTTTTTTTCTAATAATTATAAAACAACTTCAATGGTAGGACGCTAGGGGTGATGCAGAGAAGGAACCACCGAACTCAACAAGTGCTGGTGTTGCTGAAAAACCATATCAAGCCCCTTATGCTCGGGTTTCTTCTTTGGAAGATCCATGTACTAAAAACACCGAGTATGGCAAAGCAGCCCCTGTAAACCTAGAGACTGTAGCAACTAGTTCAGGGTCTGGTAAAGTGCATGTATTTGAATCTAGAAACCTGAAGCTGGACAAGATTCCGGAAACCTTGGAGAAGCCCCAGGTAAAGGAATCATCAAAAGGATTTAGACGGCTGTTAAAGTTTGGAAGAAAGAATCATAGTTCAGGTGCAGCAGAACATAATGCTGAATTAGACAATATCAGCATCAATGGTTCTGAGGCTGATGATAATGGGATAGCCACTACTGCTTCAGATGAAGGTATAACATCGCATATGCTCTGTCACTTCCAGCCTTTGTTAAATAATGACAAAAAGTAGGTAACGGTCATAATTTTCAAGTCTACCAAACATTTCATAAGTTATGCAATAACATTAATCAAATATATCAAGTATTAGTAACTAATATTTATATTATGAAAAGGTTTATATAGTATGCTATCAGTGTTATCTGCTGTACTTAAATTCCACTGAACATGGTGATCTAGTAGTTATATCCTGAACTAGCATTTCTATCTT
Organism: Ochetophila trinervis; assembly: GCA_003254975.1. NCBI lineage: Eukaryota > Viridiplantae > Streptophyta > Magnoliopsida > Rosales > Rhamnaceae > Ochetophila > Ochetophila trinervis. The sequence continues at coordinate 42,523 of QANX01004180.1, forward strand.
TTGAAACGTTGTCCTCATATAGATTTGTAAATGTCAAGGATTAGTTGCCTAGTGAATATTCATGTGCCTTATAAGTTTGGAATGTGGAAGCAAAATTATGAAAACAAGAAATACATATTCTGATATAGGGTTTATATAAAAGTATTTTAGGTTTTGATAGACAGGGCCTGTCTCTATTCTATTTTACTATCAAAGTGTCAAGTCCCAGCGCAACCACTTCATGCTTTGTATATAATTATGTTTACTATCAAAGTGTCAAGTCCTAGCACAACCAATTCATGCTTTGTGTATAATAATGAAAAAACAGAGGATATCTCATTTTCTTGGAATGTTTACAAAAATTATCTAATATTTTTATCTCTATATCCACTTTACTTAAGCTATCCTTTAATTTATGTGTCAGATGTGTAAGCATTGACTGAGCAGTGAATATGAAATTGCAATACATGTGCAAAGATCACATGTCACCGACTGCAATGATACAATTTTGAAATTTAAATTTTAAGGTCATTAGGTAGTTTTTACTGGTGCTTCAGGATAAACTAAGATTACACTAGCTAACTGTTAGTTTTTGTTTATAATCATCAGTTCATACATTGAAGAATCTAATCTCTCAGGATGAAACTCCAACGGCAAGTGCTACTTCTCAAAAGTGTAAGTTCTTGCTTATCTTCATCATGTTTGTATAAACTTTTTCCTTTCTTTCTTGGTTGTCCATAAATATCATTTTATTCGTTATTTGGCAACAGCTTCTCGCCATTTCTCCTTGTTGTCACCATTCAGAAGTAAGAACATTGACAAGAAGCTTCCAACAGCATGATGCGGATACTTTTACATTTGAAGGTGAGAAAGTCGCTAGCTTTTCTTTCTCCAGCATTTTGGTCAGAAGTTAAATTATCATACTTCATTAATTCACTTTGTTTTGTAATTTTCTTCTTCTTCATCTTGTTCCCTTTTTTCTTTTTCTTTTTTGGACAAAAACACAAAAAGGAAATTGTTAATTTGTTGTTGTATAGCTTTTCATTGTACATTTTACCTTCATTAATGCTTGTATGCTGAACCTATCCCCAACTATTTTAACTGGTAGACGGATCTAAACCGGACAGAATCTGTTCTTGGTACATAATTTAGAAGAAACACAGGAAAAATCATGGATTTTGGGGTTTCATATCAATGGAGGAAAATTCATTCAGTGGAATCTCACTAATTTGGGAATCCACAATTCATTCTTTTTGTAACAATAACACGATGAGAAATCTTTGAGAAAATGTTCTAGTACACCCTCAATTCCTTCCATGGCAGGTCACTAGGCAGCATTGCAGTCAGCAACTTCAAAGGATGAATAATATGTACTTAAAATTTCCACTTATGTCATGAAATTTCCACTTTTGTTTGCCTTGTAACTTTTTTGTTTTACATCATCATTTCATTTAGAAGTTTTGATGATGTTTAAGAACCATAAATTCGGACTTACTGGAAATGCATTGAATGGAAGTTACCATTTTATTTTTTTTTCTTGGTGGATTGGTCTCAAATGGATGATGTAGATTTAGTAATATGGTTACGGAATCAACTTTCCATGGATGCACTGATCCTACGCCAATTTGAAAGGAAATTGTTGGGAAAATCATGTGGTTCTGATTATAGGGACAAAAAAAAAAAAAAAGATTTTTTTTTTGGCAAAATAGCGGAGTAAAGCATTCATCTCTACTCTCTAGATGATATTTGTCAAATCCCCCATTTGGGTAAAATCCTTAACCTTTTGCTTTGCATGTATAACCACACTAATCATAAGCGCTGAAGGAGAAATTCGTCGTGAGCCTAATTGGTGTCTCTTTGTCTCTTCCACTCCACAACAACAAAATAGAGACAAAATATGAACACCCAAGTCTACAGACTTTTAATTCATATGAAAAATAACAGTTATAATAAAACCCACTCTAAGAAAACAAATAATATCTAATGGAATTTTGGACATGTTAGTCAAATCTGATGACTAAGCAAGAAATATTACTTTTGCTCATTCTAGTTAAACCCTCTTTTGCCAAGCACTCAGCAGCTTCTTGTGGGTCCTCAATGTGCCTGATGAGATTCACTGCCTCTTGATTCTTCATAACCTAAATACAGAACCAATGTAAAAAATTGATTTATCATTTCAGCAAATAAAATAGAAATGGTATCAATTTTATTGTTACCTCCCATATGCCATTGCTTGCTAAGATAACGAATTCTGTATCTGAATCAATCCTCTCAGCACCAACAAGAAGTTCAGAGCCTTTTGCTGGGCTTCCTCCATTACTTCGCTTGCGTGTTAATATCCTCACTGTTTTTGTACATGTTCAGAACCATTTCTTTGAAAATGAGAATATGGAAAGGAAAAAAAAAAATCTGTAACATTTTAGAAAATTCCAGGACCGAAATGGGTTTTTTTAAAGCAAATAAAAATAAAATAAAATAAAAAGTCCTCAAGATTTGTGTTCCATACCTGAAATTAGTCTGCGAGACCAATGTCTTTTAGCTGATTGCTGGTTTTTGCTACTAAGTTGATGAGCAACACCATCTTTACAAACCACAGCCCCATAATCTCCCATGTTAGCTATTACAAGCTTTTCTCCATTGATGACCATCACAGAAACTGAACCCAATACTGTCTCTGTCTCTTCTGCTTCCTGGGTCTCTCTTATCTTTGCTCTGGCTCCAAGATATGCTTTTCTCATTGCTTCTTTGCTTTTTCTTCCTATCCGAGACTGCATTCCAATTTTATATACATAATATTATTCAAAACACCATCTCTTCTTCTAAATATTTTTTCTAGTACCAAAAAAAATAGTGAAATACATTTTTTTTTCTTGGATTAAATTTAATAACATTTTTCCAAAAATTCTATATACTGACATTTCTTAATTTGACAAATCAATAAATCATGGTAAAGAAGAAACTTGTCGATTCATAGTTATTGTTCCTTTGTTCACATTGAATAAGCAAAGCTTTTCAAATGGGGAAAGTTTTACCTCTTTCATTTTCCTACCAAACAAATGTGACTGCAAGTACTTGGTGACTCTGTCACCAACTTGAGCATTGAAAACTCCGAAAAACCACAACTCAATCTCTTCAATTTGCTCTCTCTGAACCACAACCGAATCACAATCCGAGTCATCAAGACCACCACTAAACGACTGTTGTCTCTCCACTACATGATATCCATGTGATACTGGTACCATCCATGAAGCTTTCTTTGTGATGGCATCTTCTTTCTTATCCCTCCCTCTATCTGCCACCAGGAACTTTCTCAGCCCCAAACCCTGCTAAAATGATCATCAATTTCTAGCCTCTCAGAATATTACTTTCAAAAACATATGAAAATTATTTCCATGTTTTGTTTCCAGAAATTCATAAACTTTCTTGTTAAAAAAGTTTCAAAATGAAAACAACAATTTTTTTTTGGGTTCTGTTTCTTTTTTTTTTTCCCTCATCATTTCATATCAAAAACTTTATAGTTATCAAACATATCTCAGAAACCCATTAACTAAAACTTTCTGATCATCCAAATAGGTAATGGAAAAGAAAGTTGATAATATATTTTACCTTATGAAAAAAGGTTACAAAATGAAAACAACATTCTGTTATTTTTTTCTGGGTTCTGCTTTTTCTCCTCATCATTTTATATCAATAACTTTAAACTTATAAACATATCTCAGAAACCCACCAACCGAAACTTTCTGATCATCCAAACAGGAAATGGGAAAATGGGAAATGGAAAAGAAAGTTGATAATATAATTTACCTTGAGCTTGTGATGAAGATCTTTGAGACCCATGTTCTGCCTCTGAAACTTGGTAAAAGATAAAACTCAGATGAATTATATGGTTTTGAAGAAGAAAATAAAGGCTTTTGAAATTCAAGAAAGCTTTCTTGGTTGTGGCTGGAGGTATATAACTTCTAAGAGACTTTGTTGAAGTCAACAAGGAGTCTAAACATGGTGTAGACTTTTTTTTTTTAATTTCTCTGTTGTATTTTTTGGGTTAACAACAGCATTAAAACCTAGAAAGGCAATTTTTTTATTAGCTTTAATTATCTGTATGAGAGAGAATTAAAAAATATGTAACGCTCAGTTTTCTGCTTTTTTGTTATGGCAGGTAAACTAATCCATCAGCGAGTTTTTTTTTTCAAAAATCAAAATGGAAAATTGTGATAAGAAAATAAAAAAATCCCTCAACCCAACCATGTTTTTCTGAGTTTTTTTGTTTTTAAAAAGGCTTTTTTTATGGGATTTTTCCACTATAGTCAACTAATACCACTTATGTAGAAATTTATTTGGGAGGCAAGGATTTATTCTAAAACTAAATGACAAAAACCAAGCTAAATTGAAAGAAACTTCATAGTGGATTCTTTAGACTTTGACATTACCTTAGGGGCTACTTTGAAAATATTATAAATTTAATTTGGAGTGAAGTGAATTTATAAGTAACCAAGTTTTATTATTCTAGTTTTGGACCTTCTTGTAAGGTAAAATCACATGTTTTGTGCCTTCCAACACGTTTACGGCATTTTCTTGAAAATGAGAAGGTGTTTTATCCCTAATGGGATGATAAAATTTGTCAACAAAATTAATTAATAAGTCCAATATGTTAATTTAATGAAATTTCATAATGCAAAATTGAATTATTATGGGAATGACAAAAATGCCCCTTTGTTGGGGATGAATCCATTCTTATTCAAACGCCTCTTGAGGGACGTCTTGTGACAAAGTTCATCATTTCTAAAGCTTTATATATTTGGGTTTAGATTGATTTTTATTAAGGGAAAAAAAAATGATGAAAGCAAAAATTACCATCAGATAGCACAGGAAGCCAAAAACATTTTAATTTCCTGCACAATGTTTTGCATAACCTCATTTGAGGTGTGCATATGGAGAAAGTCTTTAAAATGATTATTTAATTGAAAAATCAGGAATTTTCCATCAATAATATGTAAAAGATATACATATTATTAGATCTCAATATACTTTAATTTGTAACATTTCTTTTTTCAACCTATTAATAAAAATCTTTGAGGATTTTATTTTTTTTCTTGAGTACTTTGAATATCCTAGCAAGTCTAATTTCGAACTAGAAAGATAATACATTCTCTTAGACTAGTGCATGGGGAGTGTGCACAAATTTTCAAAAAGAATAAACTTATTGTGAATCTAGAAGTTGTGGTAAATTAATTAGCTTTAAAAAAGGTAGGCTAAAACTTTAATTCAATTCAACAAATCTCTTTCAGAGAGTAAATGCCTTTAATCAATAAAACTTTTCTTCCATGAGTACAAAGTGGGAGTCACATAGCCGTCCACTTCTCCTGGTCAACTAATACCGTTTGAAGAACTTTTCTCACACTGCAAAATGACCAAAATGTTTAAGACTGATTATTCTTCTTCTTTTTCTCTCAATTTTTTTTGTTCAAATTGGAAACATAAAATTTCTATGTTTTCGGAACCTATTTTTGACAAAGATTGATGTGGTAGGATATAACATGGTAAAGACTTTTTTTCTTTTCATATTATTTTTTCCCTATAAACGATAAAGAAATTAAAAAAAGAAAAAAGAATTTATGGGTGGGTTTTTACTCATGACTCATTAATATACTGTTAATAATGCACCATTCATGACACTTTCTATTTTTCATATATATATATTTTAATTTGGACAGTTATTTGAAGGTGCAAAAATGTATTCAATCTTGGCGGACAGCATTTTTCAGTTAACATTGGCAAAGCTAATGGCATTTCTTCTGAATGATCGTAGAGAGATTTTCCATTGTATAAGGTTGACCAATTAAAAAACAAAAATGGTATTCCAAAAAATTCAGGTTAAAACAGCTTCTGGCACAGTAATTTTATGTAGCAGAAAAAACATACATTCCAACCATCCATCCACGTTTTAGACTCATCAACTTCAAATATTTTATCTTTCACAATTTATATTTCTAGTTGTATCTTTAGAGAATGCAGCAAGAGTGCGAAAATCTTGTTTAACTTTATTCATGACCATAATACAAGTTCTATAATATAAGTTTTAATTTTCTATCTTAAAGAGTTTTGCCACATTTTCAAGAAATAATCATATTATAGTCGACTCTCATGGAATCATTGTGCACTATACATAATGACCCTTCAATGCAAACATATAAACCACGTATACAACAGAGGAAAGTAGCACAAACACTCAGATGATAAATTCTACATTAAATGGTGAAGTCATATCAAACCAGAAGCGATAAGGCAAAAATACTTAACAAAAAAAAACATAAAACTGCTCTGAAACTCTAAATTGATTGAAAAAGAAGAAGATTAAATCCAAAAGTAGAATTCCAGGAATTGATAGCAAAATTGTGAAAACACTATAAAATGCAGTCTACGCTGAATTCTTTTTCAGATTTGCAAGCTCTTGCCTGACCAGTCCAGCCCTCTGCGAATATAAAAACAGTTAATAGAACAAGTCAACTTCCAAGTCAAGGTTAAAGAGAATATAGTAAAATAAAATAAATAACAAAATTTACCATTTGTAAAGCATGCCGCATGAATAAAAGGTGAAAAACTACTTTCTAACATAAACATCTGAAGCTACCAAAAGTCCAAAACAATGTATTCCAAACAGGCATAATCAAAGATGTGTTGGATATGTCCAATACTTTCTCTAAGAAACGGGAATTTTATCAAATGGACTGGGAATTACACGATTAAGGGATAACAAAATCCACCAAACACGACTAAAACTAATGTGCATGCTAATTATCATAACAAGAAGGGGGCAGTATAGAGATGATAATACTGACCTTGATCTTAGCTAACATGAGCTTGAACCTTTCAAAGTCAGTGAGAGATGCCCTTCTCTTCTGAACAATAAATTTTCTTCCCCATGAGCTGTTCTCCCACTTCTTCTTTACATCTGTAAGCAAAACATACATCAGTCTCAAAAGGTAAGTAAACCAAATGGAAAACGATATCAACCACTTTTCAAAGCAACCAAAACCTACCAGCAGCTTCCATAGCTGCAAGAAGTTCCTTCTTCTTTGGAACCCTCTTGATGTCAATTTTGATGTCAGTGAGGGATAGCCTCTTAAAGTTCATTTGGGACCTCACCATATCGGGTGCATCAACAAGAGCCTGTGCAGACATGTGAAGTAGGGAGTCAGAGACCATAAAATAAAGCCTTACGAGTTTGAAATAACAATGCCATTGGTCTAAGAGAACCATTTTTTCATCAAAGATTATGAACGTTTAACACTATTACATGTCAATATTGACACCATACTGAACAGAAAGGAAACCATACAAATTTTAGGCAAAACATCGTTTCTGTTATTCAACAAACTGTACTGTAGATTTCCTAACACATTGAAAACATGTAGATTTAACTACACCATATCTAGTATGAAATATTACCCACACAGACAATGTAAGTAAACTGAAAAAAAAACATCCCATATCATTCCTATAAACCGAAACTAAATCTGAGAAAATCTGGACCGTTATCGTTTATTTTCAGTTCTACAAAACCTAATTCAAATTAAAAGACTCAGTTTTTCTTTCAGTACTTACAAAACCTAACGTCGGTGCCCTTTTTGCTACATAGACCAATCAACAGCAGCATTTTTTTTCTACCTCCACATACAAACATAACATTTTCTTTCTTTCCTCGGTTTTCTCGGTTTACAAACGAATGAATATGCATAAAATCAAACATACTCTGTTCTGGTCGATGACGTCGACAATGACAACGAGCTTTCCATAGTCAGTGCCGTAGTTGACGAGAGCCACCCTTCCGATCTCAACGTACCTCTTGAAAGGCTACAAAGCCAAGCACAAACCATGAAGCCAGAGATCTCAGAGAGAGACAAAAAGACTTTAATAGAACAAGAAGCAGAACTCAAAAAGGTGTCGCATAACCTAGAGATTCGCAGATAGAGAAAGCTCACCATTTTCGGTTAGTGTGGTGTGAGCCGGTGAAGAGCGAAGAGAGGCGGAGCAGAGCAGACGAAATGACAAGCAAAGAATTAGGGTTTTATGTTAATGGGTATCTTTATAGTAGTCATGGACCGTCCGATCTAGGGCTTATGATAGTGAAACGGGTCAAATTGTTTTGGGTCTCATTGGGCTTTCTTTGCCTTATGGTAGCCCATTTAAATTTTGATTGGGCTTTTTCACCCGCCCCACATTCAGAGAAAAGAGATCCAAGCAAATGTCTATACGGTAGCCGTTGATAAAAATCTAGTTTGAAATTTTAAAAACATAATTTTATTAATTTCACTTAAAGTTTGACATAATTTCAGAAAATATATTATGGTTTAAAGTTCATTACAGTTAGTCCGAATTGACAAAGTTAATTAGTTCACGTCAATGGTACGAAAATTTAATTTATTAGTTTTCAAAAATATTATTTTGTTTTAAGAATATATACACATTTATATGTCTCCTATATTGTAAAATAGGCCAAAATTATTTATCAAGTGTTACATTAAATAAAATGTATATATAGCATGGGCCTTTAGAGACTCTATTTTTAATTTTCTTATCTAGCAATTTAATTTTTTTTCTAATTTGATATATCAAAGTCTTAAAGCTGTACTAAAAAATTTCACCTTAAAGGCATGTATATATCATATATGTCATGTCTTTTTATTTATTTTTCATATAATCTATTTTTGCTGAGAATAAGTCATGCCATTTAATTATTGCATGAAATGATATTTCTTATATATTTTCATTAGTCATGAACTTTAAAGTGATTACTAGTATAATAAAGTACAATTTGTTAATATATCTTGCTAGACCATTGCATTCTTTGAAAAAAATCTATGCCGTATGAAATATACCAAGACCTTTGGACTTTTTTCTTTTTAAAGACCAAGACCTTTGGACTAGTTAGGAGGATTGGACCTAATTTAATGGTTATAGCTAGTCTAGTCTCTACTAACATTATAAATTCCTTGATTAATAAATTAAAAAGAGAGAGAGAGAGAGAGAGAAATATAGAGAGAGATTCATTAAGACCATCTCAACTGTAAGCATTTCAAACTCCATGAGAACTACTGCTGCATCGGTGACGATTTTTGCAGTCGCCTGTGCCATTTTTCTATATAGGAGGTCAAAGAAAGGTATTCATTGTAAGACAGTTATGTTACTTGGTTCTTTATTAGTTTATATTTTGTTTCAAAAGAATTAGATTATATGAGATTGCATCTCGAAAATCAAAGAAAAGTAGCTGTGGTTCTGCCTAGAATATTAGTTGGAAATGTGAAATTTTAAGACCACTTTAGCTGGGAATTTGATGGAATATGATGACATTAAAAAACGTTGCAATTAACCATAATTGCATGTTATTGCAAATAAGATTCAAGATAACTTAGAAAATTAAGATGTCCTAAAGAAATGTAACTTAGAAAATTAAAGCAACATTTGACAGGAGGTCACTTTAGAAAATTGTTTAATGGAGAATTATAAGGTCCAAAACTCTTAGTTTGTTACTCTATTTCAAGATGGCGATTCGATCAAGAGGCTGGAAACATTGCAGTTTGAGCTCCAAACGTTAAGAGGAGCAACCGAAGATTTCTCTGATGCTGCTCAGCTTGGACAAGGTGGATCTGGTGCAGTTTATAAGGTAATATTTCAACTTGTCATAATAAGAACTGGCAATAGATGTAAATCGAAACGCTTGCTCATGATTTTGAAAAATAATTTCATGCATGGAAAATTGGGCTAGGAAAAAAAGAAAATTCTAAAAGCTTAACAAACTATAATGTTTATAAACAAAATGGATTCCATCAATGTTGGTGAAGGAAATCCTGCTACTTCATTGACCTTTCAACCTCTATTAGACTGCTTATTTTCGAGAAGGTTTTGATTCTTTCTTCATTTTGATGCATCTTCAGAGCTGCCTTCCAGATGGTCACATAATTGCAGTCAAGAGGTTATCTGGATATTCTGTGCAAGGAGAAGAACAATTCAGGAATGAAATTCTGTTAGCTGTTAAGCTACAACATATTAGTCTTGTAAGTCTTCTTGGTTATTGTTCGGAAGCAGAGGAAAAGCTCCTAGTATATTAGTTTGTAGGCAATTTGTAGGCAATGGGAGTCTGGATCATTTCATATTTGGTATAAGCTTTTCACTACTTTCATAAAGAAAGTATATCTGCATATAAGTATCTTTAAAATTACACCTAGAAACTGATCACCAAGTTAAATGAACGTGTTTTCACCAAAAAATAAGAAGTTAAATGAACATGTAAATCTGGTTAAGCGTACCCAATTAAGTTGGGAACTGCATTATAAAATCATATTTGGCATCGCTCGACGACTTCTTTACCTTCATGGAGATTCTCGGCTTAGAGTTATTCATTGTAACTTGAAAACGAGTAACATCTTGTTAGTTGAAGAGATGAATCCAAAATATCAAATTTTGGCCTGGCAGATCAAAGTCGGGACAACACTGGTAGACAAAAGGGAACCCTGTAAGCACTAAATTCACATGGTTTTGAACTCAAACAGAAAAATTAAAGGGATTAAAAAAAAGGTCTAAAACTGTGTCATCAATAACAGAGAATTGAATACTCTTTGACATTGTTTTGGTGCAGTGGCTATATATGGCTCCAGAATATGCATTGCATGGGCATATTCCTGATCAATCAGATGTATTCAGTTTTGGTGAAGAAATTTTAGAGACATTGAGTGCTAAGAAGAACGGCTGGTTAGATAGTTCAGCCAATGTGGTACACCTTCCAAGTTATGCAAGTTTTTATTACCAGATTTCCCACTTAACCACTTCTGTTTTACTGTTTTTTATATGCAAATTTTTAGTCTTAACATTCAAAAAACTTGTTGCAGATATGGAAAAATTGGAGAGATAGTATACTTTTGAATGTAATAGATCCTACACTCGAGGCTACTTTAGGAAGTGAAATAATGAGATGCATTCATATTGGATTGTTGTGTTCAAGAAAAAGCAGAAGATAATCAACCATGGCTAAAGCTTTAGTAATGCTCACTAGCCACTCTTTCACTCTTCAATGCCTTCACAGCCTGCAATTTTTGTGTATCATAGCAGAGAAGCAGACTTGTCTTTGGGAACTAATTCAGGAGGTACTGAGTCAGAGGCAGAGCAATCTGCAGGCAGAAATAGTTCAAACCATTTCTCTCTTGCACAATTATTCTCATATAAAATTTCCATAAAATCCATGAGACTTATTTAACATACACTTGTAAGGCTTGGCTCAATGGTAAAACCACTGATCAGGCCCCTACAGCTCCAATTTCCAAGGCCAAAGTTTGACCAGGGTATTTACTCTCCTCTCCCAGATGTAATGAGTTTAATGTTGCAAAAATCAAAATAAAAATATTAAAACACAGTGATCATTTTTTTTTGGTTGCTGTTTTTCCAGTTCAGTATTATAACAACTGTTACAGGATCAAAATATCTAAGGGGCTAACAATAACCCTATATGTCAAATCATTCTTTCAACACAAAGCATCGAATTAATCTCTATCTTTTTTTTTTTTCCTGAAACGAATTAATCTCTATCAGTCATATTCAATCTTAACTTAATAATTTTTTTTTGCCGTTCAGAATTTTTATTCCAATTGTGCATTGACTTCCTAAGTTGCCCAAGATTGTGCATATACGTTTCCATCTACTTTTACAAATATTTAATCTCTATCATATACATATATTGCCTAAAAATATGTTATCTACCAAACTTAGGTCCTAATCTTAGAAAGAGAAAAAAAAAAATGAAGAAGAAGAAGAAGAAGAAAAAGAAAACTGTGATTATATGATGATCAAATCATTTCCCTTTAATAATCAAACAAATATACATAATTACTCATTATAATTTCTTTTGTCATGTCCATTATTACTATTATTATTATTATTATTATCATTTTTTCTTGAATTCAAGAATACGACATTTTTCATTCTACATATCCACAAAATCAACTGGATTCTTGGAAATTCTGTGGAAGGAGTTTTATTATTAAAGTGGAAGAAAAGGAAAAGAAGGATCGATTTCTGTTTGCTGCAGCCATCAGTATATTTATCTTATCATATCTTATGGCACTAAGCCATTGTTAAGTTTATCTTATTGCATCTTTAATTTCTGCAGAGCCTACATGATTTTCTACTTTACTGGATTCTTATAAATTATTTATATATATATATATATAGTGACTCAAGTCATGATTTTGACTTTTGATTTTTGACTCTTAGATGGGATTTTACTATTTTTTCAACTTAATATGAGAATATATATATATATATGTCTTCTAATTATATAAAAAAAAAATATATATATATATATATATATNTTATCGGTATATAGGACAAAGAATTGATGCTAACTTCCTTTAAAGAGCATTTATTTCCAGTATCTTTGCTTTTGTTTGTTTCTTTCAGAAATATCGTAAGGAATTAATTCATTTTCTATGTTTTGTCATATTTGTTGTATAATATTTCATAAATATTCTCATTGTTGTAAACCTAATTAATTTCTCATCAAATAATATATATTAATATAGACATCAAATTAATTTATCAAAATTTGGATAAATACCATCTTAGTTATTTTAACAATTAATAAATTAGTTCCACAAAATAATGGGTGGAAGTTAATTAATTACTTACCAAATACAAAGAAATTAAGCAGTGAATCATTTAACATCTAAAATTTGGCAAAAATTAATACTGATCTATTAGTGATTGGTAGAATAAATGTTTAAACTTTAACATTGGCTTTATTCTATTTCCCAAAAAATACTGCTAAACACACTTTGATGGTTTTGCTTTCTAGGCTTTTACTTATAATGATTAAAGATTGCCTGAGAAAGCCTCTCAGATTTTTATTTTTATTTTTTTTGGACACACTTTGGAATCACTGAATATAAAATATTATCTGAAGGTCTAAAAATTTTGAGAAAAAGAAAAAGGCTAACTTTTTTTTACTGTTTAATTTTATCGACAAACAAACAATTTGGTGAGAGGGTATGTATTAATGCATGAATTTAGCCACATCGATTTAAGGAATTATGTATTATAAACAACAAGAAAGAATTAAAAAAATAAAACATGTTTTTAAGTAAGAAAAAAAATGTACTAAAAAAATCTTTGAGTTTTGGAATATTTCCAAATGACAGAGAATAATTGTTTACCATTTTAGCATGTAAGTTTTTAATTAATTATACATTGAAGTGACAAAACTTACATATTTAAGAAGCTAAAATTTCTAATTTTTTAGCATCTTCTTTTTCTAATTATTTATTTTATTACACATTTTCTAATTAATTATTGGGTGCATTTAGTCAATTTTGTCCATCGATTACATATGCATGTATATTCGGCAGTTGACAAATTAACAGACCTATTATATACGTCGTGTAAAAATATTTTTTAATTAATTATGAATTATTTTAACAAGCCACTGTGATGGTCGGTCGGTGCAGAATTTCTGCGGTATATATGCTTCAGCTTTATTTTAACAAGTCATGTATCTTCTATTTATAAGATTACTAATTCTATTGTTGGATTTTTTGAAATAACAGTCTAATCTAAATACTAATCCATTAGTAGTTGGAAAATATGTATCTTTCTATTTAAATCAATAAATTGTATATGCCTTCGGAAGACAGCCTAAATGATGATAATTAACCTCTAGTTTTAAATCTTCTGATTGTGTGGTTGATCATTTCTGAGTAGAAAAACCCCTTCCTCTAATTTAGTTAACATATATAACAAATAAAAAATAAAAATTACTTTTAACCATAGGAGTTGGTATATATTGTAGCTTGTGGTTAGGTTAATTTGCCTTTTGGTGTGTCAAAGCTAAACATATGAGAGAGCCTCGGTCAAATTGGAATGTTCTCTATTATATATCTCATGCAGTGAAGTTGGCCATTTGCTTGGTGGGGGACTTGAGGGAATCTAATGTAGGAAGAAGCTAGGATTTCTTTTTTGTTTTTTTAATTTAAATTTCATATAGATACTCATTCCTTGAAAAGATAAAGTAAATTGATAGTAAGCTTCCTTCTTTATCCTTTTTGGTGCTATAAAATGTTGTTCTTTCTCTTCATGATGCAAACCCAGCAAGAGTTAAACCATGGGAGAAGAAGAGATTGAGGAGGAGAGAAGCATGGTTGACATTAGTCTTAAGGACCTCTCTAAGAAGCTTGAGGAATTTGCCAAAGCCAGAGATTGGGAAAAATATCATAGTCCCAGAAATCTACTCCTTGCTATGGTACTCTTAGCTTCCTCATATCTATATCTATACATCATCCATACATATCACTATATTAATTTTAACCTTTTTCTTAGGATATATATATATATATATGTTCAGTTGAGAGGGCAATTCCAATCTTCCTCATTTTTTTTAGACATGCTGGATTTATACCCAACAGAGTCACACATTCTGTTTCAAATATGAAAGTTCTTTATTACTGTATACATAGAGTTCATTTTCTAATTCAGTTCAAATTGAAGTGCAGGTCTCAATCAAAATGTCAAAATCTCAGTTCTTGTTTAAATGCACAAAAAATAAACTATTTCCTTGATCATTTATAGGGTTTGTATATTAAAAGCCCATTTTAAGTGTTTAGTGGAAAACATTAAAAGGGAGATTCTTTGAGTTTATATGATATCCTCTCCTTTTCTTTATGGAAACCTAAACTTGTAGAAAATTTGATTATGTACATAGGAGTACTATGCATATATATATTTGACCAGACTTTAAGGGGTTAAAATTGACAAAGAAGCAAAAGAAAAAGCGAAGGGTTGGTAAATATGTCAAAAAAATTTATATGTATATGAATGAATATGATGATGAGCAGGTTGGAGAGGTAGGAGAGCTATCAGAGATATTCCAATGGAAGGGAGAAGTGGACAGAGGATTGCCAAATTGGGAAGAACCAGATAAGGAGCATCTTGGTGAAGAGCTTTCTGATGTTCTTTTATACCTCATCAGGCTGTCTGATATTTGTGGTATTGATTTGGGTCTTGCTGCTTCCAAAAAGATCCTTAAAAATGCTATCAAATACCCACCCATCATTAACAACCTCATCTAATTCTAGGAAAAAAAAAAAAAAACACTTGTGTGAAACGGTGGTACTAAACACCTGACGCCACTTCAAATGATTTAATGTCAAATGTTAACAATTTGCTATAGTTTAATTCTATGTGTTGTATAACTTGTCATGTCACTTTTAATATTATTTTGCAAATGTTTATTTAAAAAAAATAATAAAGAAAATAAATTTGAAATGGTAAGTTGGTTACAATAATAATGACTTGGCAAGTTATAGCAAGATTTTTAACACTTGCATTAAATCATTTGAAGTGGAGCGTTTGATATAAGTTTTTCTCCTAGTTCTAATGTCTCTCTTTCTACTTTTTTTTTTGTTTTTTGTTTGTTTTCTTAAATGGACATTTCATCTATTTACTACAAAATATACTTCCCCTTTTGTGCTTGCTCACTACTGATAATAAATCAAATTATGATTGACAGAATCTTTAGCTTCCTTTTTTTTTTTTCTTTTATAATTTTGAATATGTATTGGCTTGAAAACAAAATTAGCCTACTCATCCATGTTACAATATTTACTAATATAAATAATATAACATTTTTTTTAATAAAACTTCTAGATAAGCTAATATATTTACTTAATATATGTTATTAAGCAGCATCCAATTAAAAGTTATTTACCCCAATGACCATAGCATGGGGACCAGCATAACGCATCTAAAGCAATTTTCATTTTCCAGACAAGAAAAAAATGTTTAGGGGATTGCTTTATACAGCTTTTTTCTTTTTTTCTTTTTTGTCTACAGCCCGTTTGTACAGAAGTATTCCTACTAACCAAATTACTGACTTTCTCAAAAAGCAAAAAAAGATAAAAAAAAAAAAAAAAAAAAANNNAAAAAAAAAAAAAAAAAAAATTAGACAAATAAAAAGGCAGAAAAGAAAATAAAAAAGAAGAAGAGAAAATGGACAATGCAGAATTGCTCATCATTTATGTAAAAAGCAACCAAATTACAGTATTGCTGATGTGCTAAAAAGTGGGTCCCACACGATGGTACAAATAGCTAGTTCAGTGGGTCCCACATGATGTCCACATGGCTAGTTGAGGTGTGGGTCCCATTGGAAATATTATTGGGGTTTTGACTTTTGAGTCCCTAACATTGGATTGGGGGACTTTTCTGGAAATTGATGTACGATATACAAATTGGTAGCAATTCAGCTTCTGGGCCACAAAATTGCCACACAGTTTGTCTTTGACAACCGTTTTTCCCGCGCATTCACTAAAAAACCGTTAAACCCTCAAAATTAGGCTACGCAAAAAAAAAAAAAAAAAGAACTTGGGAATTTTTTAGTCCAACCCCTCTCTTGGTTTCTACCTGAAATTCCGGTTAACTACAGGTTTTGATTGACTAGACACCACGGCACACCGACACCATCCTCGTCTTTTCGGAGTGGTCGACAAAATCCTCGAATTTAATTCTCAAATAGTTTTTTTTCAAATTTGATAGAACATTTTTTTCCTCACTCTTCTTTTCTTGATTGAAATTAATTAATTGAAAATTTAATCAATTCATTAATTGCAATCAAGAATTGAAAGAGGAAAAAAAAAATCACATCTTGCAATCAGTATTGATGCAATCAGATTATGAAGCTATGCTTGGAAAATTTCTTCAAAGATTGCAAGACTTAGGGATATAATGCCGCTATCTCAATTAGTTCTTCCGGAGGTATTACTTCTAATGCTTTTCATTTTATTATTATTTTTTCTAAAGGCTGCAACAATTTTATTTTTTTTCTACCTCAATTTCCCATGGTAACTGAAAATATTTTTCTCATTGAAATAGCATATCATCCTTGAAATCAAACCTCTCCCAATTTTTTTTTCTTCCATTATTCCAATACTAACCTAACTTTTTCTTTCCTCCAAAAGAGATAAAGCAAGTGTACATTTGATTAAGAATTAAGGGGCTAATGAATCATACACATAAGAAGAACCAAGTATATATGAAAATTTAAGATTAAAAACAATTATATTTTTTTTCCCTTCAAATTATAGTAATATTCTCTGTTTTGTTTCCTTTTGGTTTTTTCAGCAGCATTTTGCACATCTTGATTTTTCTGTATTTGAAGTTAGAAAGCAAAAACAGTACACAAACCAGCAACTTTTGAGGAAGCCTGTATCCAAGTTCTTTCTCCATTATGACAACCAAAGTGAAGGGCCTCTTGAAAGGCCTAAGATACATTTCACAGATTTTTGGTATGTATGGCAAAAAAAAAATCATTTTTACATGCTATATTGGAAAACTAACCTAAACTCTGTACGGTTTCCAAGAAAATGTGGACAATATTGCAACTTTGCAGATTGTATATATCTCCTTCATATCCATAACTCCAAGTTCAAAAGCAATCACATATGCATCTGCATCACTTTCTTGTTCTAAAAAACTAGTTTCTGCAATCTGTAATACATGATTAAAAACTGGGGAAAAAAAATAAAAAATTGCAGATGAGAAAGAAGAAGAAATGCAAATTGGGTTTCCCACAGATGTAAAGCATGTAGCACACATTGGATGCGATGGCCCTTCGGCGAATACTCCAAGCTGGGTATGCCAATCATCTTCTCTTTTTGTCTTCTTGCCTCCTCTGTTTCCTTTTTTATTTGCAACCCAAATGGCAAAATGCAATCTTTCTTCAGGCATTTCCTGGAAAAAAGAAAAAAGAAAAAACGTACCCAAATTTGAGATTCAAGCATATTAGCACTGTTATACAAAAAATGTGATCGTATATATTCTTTCAAAAATTTTGTAGATGAGCGACTTCAAATCTTCTTCGGAAGTCTCATCCGGGAAAGTGGATTCTAATGGAGAATTATCCTCTCAAGGTTTGCTTCTCCCTATGATATTCTTAACTAGTAATGCTTAGAATTTTCAATAAGAGACTATGAAGAAATTGAAGTTAAAATTCGATTTTCATTTCCTCTGTTTGATTTTTGAATAACAAAGCAAGAGATATGATTCCTTTGATAGGAAATGCAGTGAACATAACAAAATCAATGTTTCTTGTGTTAGAAGAAATTAGCAAGGTTGGTCTTGGAGCTCAAGAACAAGTGGTCAAGAATGAAATTCCGAGGTCAAGACGTCATTCTTCATCAGGGAGTAGCCATTCTTCACCGGTAAGTTCCCCAACCAGAAGAGGAGGTGATGGATCAAAGCATTCTAGACGCCACCGTTCCAAGGATGGTATACCACCGGACTCCCCAGCTAAAGATTCATCAGGCAGCAGCAGGCATGCACGGCGATCCCACCGAAGTTCAAATCTTGGAACTGAATCCCTTTCTCATGAACCACCCGGCATCCCAAAACGGTCTCATAGGAAGTCGAAAGGATCATCTGGAGGTGGATCAACTAGATCATCGAGGTCGAAAGGTCAGGATTCTTTAACAGAAATGCAATTTGCAGAACTTGGAGCGGTGACTGAGTCTGGAGAGGGATTGAAGAGCATTGAGAGACTGGTGGAAGAAAAGGGAGTTGTGGGGGAAGTCAAGGTTGAATGAGTGAATTCCATTTTTTTTCTTCTATAAATTTTTGGAGAGATTTTAACATAATCCTCCAATGCAAGGTGTGAGTTTTTTTGTTGTTTTCCTTTTTTCCATCCTCCTTTTGTCATTTTTACTTCTCATTTTGATAGCTCTTATCTTGCGGAAAAAAAGAAAAAAAAAAGAAAAAAATAAGCCAAACCCAAGAAACTTTGGTTTCTCTTGCAAAAGCTGTGTTTGTCTTCCTAGAAAACACAGAGGAAGTTTCAACTGGCGTTGGAATGTCGTGGAACTCTGCCAGTGAAATTTTCTTGGTTTTCTTTTTGTTTCCAAGCTAGACATCAACCTTAAGCGTTGCGAATTAATGTTCACAATAATTATAGTAAAACTTTTGTGCCTCGATGGATATACTTGTTGAGATTGGATAAATTATATATACAGACAAAAAAAAATTGCAATAAAAAGCTTAAAAAATTCATGGATGTTATTCTAATTATGCATATCTCCAAATTTATAAATGCATGCTAAGTATAGTAATTCGAAGATACATTACATAGTTTGGCAAATACCTTTTTCCTATCATGTCCTCCACTGTCTTCTTTATGGGGGAAACTTTTTTTGAAATAAAGTTGTGGGACAAACATTCTTCAGACAGCTTCCAAACTAACTTGTTTCTCAAGAAACTTAAGAAAAATGAGCTTTCCTTGTCCAGTTCGCAAAGCCAGCAGCCGGTGAGAATGCCAATGTACTTAGGAAAGGTACCAACAAACAAGAAATCATTGTCCTTGAGAATACTAGACACTGGAAATGCTTAACATACGAACAGAACCGACCCTGCCTTTGATCTTGAATCCCATACATGTATCACTAATTTCTGTGAAAACGACAAGTGGGAAGACTGTAAAATCTGAAGATCATAACCATGTGATTGAAATCAGATCCTAGAGATTTAAAAAAGAAAATAGCCCATTTGATTGCATCGATCTCCTTTTAAGCTTCCAATCCGCTTCCTTTAAATATTTTTCTAATGTCTTGTGCTTCTGATTTCTTCTATATTATATTATCCAAAGAGATTCCCATATCTTCTTTGGTTTTTATATACTAAATCAATAAGGAAAACATGCAGTACAAATCTCTAACAGTCAATCGGATAAATCTTTTGCTACAATTGGGAATCTCTGTTATATTTCCTCATTGTCAATCTCATAACCTGTAACATTTACATCAATAATGCAATTTTAACAGAGATTCATGTAACTTCAAGCTCAATTTTATCTTCTGGGTCATAACCTTTCCTTTGAATCATCAACTTGCTTCTTGATTACTAACGTCGAAGGCGTTAAAACCATGTGGAGAGTGGAGTGCTTCTGAATGTTATAACTAGCCACATTCTGGTCTTCTTCGAGTCGTTTTCCAGCAAACACAATACTCTGAATACAAATTGGCACTCTCACTTTGCAACAAATTTTCTCCTTAACTTGTCTGATTGTACATGACCGTGCCACATCAAGTGTGATGGTTTTCCCATTCCAAACCTTAACAAATATCTGAATCCAAGAAGCTTGAAGCTCTAAAACTGAATATTCTTCGATTTCATAAAAGGCCAATGTCTTGCAATCCTCAAGCTGGTTTCCTTCATGGAACATGTTACAGTCACCTACAGGGCATCCCACGAAGCTCTCGACCAGTGCTTTGACATCTCGTACCTTGTACAAAAACTCAACTTCAAATTTCACTGTCTTCCCACTTGGAGTTTTGACAAAAATTAGCAATACATGTCTTGGAACCAAGATCAAATGGAGGGTTGACTCTGTTCGTATTTTAAGCGATTCCAACGTCCGGTAATCTTCGAGTGGATTTCCGCCATGAACTAGAGTGCACTGCCTCGGTTTGATGCCCTCCTTTTGATGAACCATGGATTTGATGTCATGGACTATATGGTAACCTTTTGCTCCGAGGACAATGGTTTTCTGTTCTGAAGGAATTTTGACATAAATTGTCATTCTTACAGACAGTTGGCTATCAAAACTGTGAGTTTGATTCACCATCTGAAACCCTTGATCAACCAGAACTAGTCTCCGATCATTCTCAGACGAATCAATAGCCAAAAGGGGTTCTTCTTCAAACCTGTGTGAATTTGAATTGCATTCTTTCCTGTGCAATATGGCTTTGAAAGTTTTTACTGTCTGAGAATTCTTGACCTTCAAGGATACTGCTTTCATGAATCTCCGAAACATATTACTCTGCCACAAAGAAGAAAAAACAAAGAACATGAATTTCGGATAGTCTTCGTGGAAATTATCCAAAAGGGTTCGAGAACAAAGTGTCAAAACAGGACCGGAATCCCTCAGTCAGCTCTGAACAGAAGAACAAACGAAGATTCACAAAAAACAAACCCAAACACCAGAAATTCTAGAAAAAAATATATCAACTTGGTGATTAACGGTTTCTTTTATGATGTCAAAGCAAACGAATAATGATTAACAAAGCGTTTAAACAAGATCAGAAACACAAGCCACCATGGTAACGAAAACAAGAAGCTCTGAACAGAGGCGTACATATATATAGCAGGAGAATAACGAATGCGAAAAAAAGCAATGCAAGAAACAAGAACAGAGACAAATTAGGATTTGAGGATTAAAGATTATGATCTTGAAAAGCAAACAGTAATGAATGATAATCTTAGTTTTAGAGAGATACAAGAACCTCTTCTTTAGATGGGCAGCAAGAGTTGCTTGATGGGATTTTCCGGTAATCTTTGCTTAAGACTCTGCATTTTCTTGGTGTTTCTTCCATTGTGTGGGAAAATCCAAAACCCAAGAAACCCAGAACCAGAATATTGATTATTTTTTCAGCTATTCAGGAATTTTGAAAAGTTTTGGTATTATGAAGTCGAATACATTCATGGGATACTTTCTAATTATTATCAAACGGAATGTATAAGAAGGAAAAATTGATCACTCTCTCTCTCTTTCTCTCTCATAGAAGTTTTATTGCATACAAATTGTAATTGTGGTTTATTTTATAATATTTATAACCCAATGAAATTGATTGGCTGGTTATATTAATGGATACCGATCGGTATTATATAACACCTTTAATATATATATATATAATTTAATAAATATTTTAATCTTTTTTGCGTGTAAGATAAAAATAATATGGAAGATAAATATATATATATATGATTCAAAAATAATATTCAAGTTCTGGTTCTGAGTTTAAGACTTGTGCTTAAATTCTCTTTGAAAATTTATTTAAAAAAATATGGGTAGACAAGATAATAATTACAATGACATATACACTATACATGTAGTTTAATATTCATATTATATATAATTTCTTATAAATAAATTTATGGATCTTTCTGTGGGTTTTGATGGGTGCATGTGCAACTTTTTAATTATTCTAATTGATAGAAAAATGGCTTCCGGGAGGGAAAATGCAAATTTTACGTTTTTTCTGTTTTTTAAAATAAATTTTAGATATGAGAAGGGAAGGTTATATAATTATAGGATAGTTTATAGTAATTGCCTTTAAAAAAAATTATAATAATATCCATCCAAAAAAATAAGATTTGTTTTTTTTTTTTTAATCAGGAGAGTTTTCTCAATTAAAATTTTGTTGAGAAATAGGATATTGAGAATAAGTTATGACGTTGCATAAAACTTCTAGTTGACCTTAGTGCAAAGGATATATATGTGTGTGTGTGTGTATTAGAATGTTACTAATATTCTTTATTATTCAAATTATTTTAGTATAAGCTTGTAAAAAGTACTAAAATATAACGACTAACTACCATAATATTCTAAATAGTTTCAACTTTCAATAAAATATAGTAGTAGTGCTACGAAGTGGTAGTATTTGAATAGAATTGGAAAAAGTTCTACTGACCGATAAAACAAAAGAAGGATTTACTTTGTCACAAAACTTAATTTCATACGCAATTTATATATTGAGTTATTCTCAGATGTGGGAACACAGAATTCTCGACCAACTTTGGCAAGCCCGTACTGATTGTCGTGAATAGTCGTTCTCACAGGTGAGATTCCCGCACTATAAAAAAAATTATTTATGCATATAAAATATATATTGGCTCATATACAAATGAATATAAATGAATTATTAGTCATTGTGCTTGCGTTACAAATTTATTTACTGCATATTTAAATAATAAAGCCTCTTCTAGGTCAAACCAGTGTCTCTAAACTTACATCTCATGATAATGTCTAAAGTTTTTGTTTAAAGAAACAGGATCAAATGCAATTTTTTGTAGATATCTTTCACTATAAAATTTTCAAGAATGTGACTCGCATGCATATGATCATGTTCATATTATATGTAACATTGGTGGCTGTATAATGATTAAAATAAAGCTATTGAACACAGGTTACATCTATAGAGAGGGCATAAAATTACCAACAAAAATAAAATTGTTAATCCTACCAAATAGATGGCCTTCAGATTTATATGAGTTTTTCTGGTGAAAGGAATAAAAGTTGGTTTTGCATTCCTCTTTTCCAATATATCCAAAAAGTTTACTATCATTTCCAGACCAAAGAAAAGACTGTAAACGCTTGTGCTAGAGCTGAAAATTCATGGTACAACAAGGACATTTTCTACTAAGAAAATAACATAAAAACGATCTCTCTAATCGTCTATGATGCATATCTAAACTACTGTTTCACAACAACAGAAGTACATGCAAAATACAATTACATACATATTTCTTCTATAGAAAAGCCATACCAGACTTTAACTAATCAGAAACAACCCAAAATGTAGCTTTACTGTCAAAAGCACCATAATCAGACAGCCTATGGTCATCCTGAAGTGCCACTCCTTGGAAGTATATTTCCTTTACATGAATATTCCTTTTTCTTTGTATCAAATTCTTTAATTGATGAATGGTAGTGTGTTCTGTTACAGAACCCCCAACATTAGCCAACTTAATTCGGATTGCACACGGTGTATAGACAGCAATAAGAGTAGAATGCTGCTGGATATTATAACTGCCCAGATCCTGGGAATCTACAAGCATTTTGCCCGAAAATACAAGACTTAGAAACTTAGCAGGCATCTTCAAGTTCAACTTATGGAAAAACTTTTCCTTTATGTTTTTAATACTATCATATCGTTCCACACTCAGAGTTATGGTTTTTCCGTCCCAGCTCTTGACAAATATCTGAAATTTAAGAGGTAAAATCTCCAACACAGATTCTTCCATGATGTCATAAAAAGCCAGTGTCCTAAAATCATCAAGATTCTTTCCTGCATAGAACATAGTATGATCACTGACCGATTCACCTACAATGCTCCCGACTATTGTTTTCACATCACTAACAGTAAACAAAGCCCTTGCTTTGAGTTTAATAATCTCTCCTCTCGGTAGTTTCACAGAAATTGACAGCACAGCTTTAGGATTTAAAACCACATGAAGGGTGGACTCATTCTGAATATTGAGTGACACCAGAGTGCTGTCATCTTCAAGTAATTGTCCATGGTAGACAAGAGTAAATTGATCCAATTCAATCCCTTCCTTGGTCTCGATAATTGCTTTGATGTTTCGAACTGTGTCTAGAGCCCTTGCTTCGACAACCATGGTGTGCGGATTTGATGGTAGTTTGACATATATTTTAAATTCATCAGGATTCCGGACAACAAGATGAAGGGTGGAGTCTCTATCAACACCACATTCCAAGAGTCTTTGTCCATCCCTTAGACAATCACCATTAAAACAGAGTTCCTGAAGACTTTCAGAAAACCCATATTCACCATGTAACAATGCTTTGACATCCTTTACTGTGCCAGATTTCTTGACATATAAGCTTACAGTTCTAATGATTTTCAAGTATATATTTATCTGCAACAGGCAGCATATAGCATTTAATGTGGGACATAATGGTGGAGAAAAATTGCAATGCACATTTTATACATGAAGCAGAGCAGATGATATTAATACAAGAATCATTTAAGATCATGGTTACTGTATTTATACCAATATTGATAGAATATGAGTGATTGCTAATCACTAAAATGAAAATGGGCATTGTATATCTAAGCAGATAAAGTCTAATCTAGCCCAATTTTTGTATTGGTAAAGAAAATCACACCCAATTTCTAGGTTTCACTCAAAAACATTCCTCCAGATAAATTCCCAATGATTAAATAGGCAAAACAACACTCTAATTCCAAGGCAATCATTTTTGTTTTCGCTAGAAATAAAAACAATTTTGAACCTAAAACAAACTAAGAAACACTAGGATTTATAAAGGCTTTCTATTTTACTAGCTTGTCCGTTTTATCGGCAACCGAGCAGGCAAAACTAAATATTAGATAAACTAATTCCAAACCTAAAACTTCCAATCTAAGCAATCAAATAAGTGAAAAGCACTAGCAACATACTGCTGTGAAACGCAAAAAAAAAAAAAAAAAATTGATCAAAAACTTAAAAAAAAAATAATAAATTGCTGAACCTCTTCTTGGGTTTCGACAACGGGTTCGGAGGACGGCCTTAGTGGACTCAAACTTCCAGACGCTTCCATGGCGATGGCTCAATCCCTAACTCTAGATTTACACGAGGAACTAGACCGACTAAAATATTGACTATGCGCTAACAACAACGTTTTAAATAAGACATGAATATTTCATTTTTATTTTTATTTTTTTCTATTCAAGGAAGCTTTGCAGCGAAGTTTCAACTTTTGATTTAGAAGTGTAGTCAATAATTTTGCTATCAAGTCAAATATATAAACTCTACCCAAAAAAGGTCAAATAGATACTATTTGACAGATTTATTTATAGATTTGTTTTTGATGGAGGTATGTATACATGTTTTTTTTAATGAATAAAAAAAAAATGAAAGGGTAAAAATAAGTGTATTTCTGAATGGTAGATCAAAAAAAAAAGATGAAAATATATGAACTTTAATCTTTTTGGCCAAAGATTAAGATTTTTATCGATCCATTTAGCACTATTGGATAGGAATGTATACATGTATACTTAGTGTCTAATAGTTATTTTAATAATTTTTTTTTTCAAAAAAAAAGTTACTTATATAAAAAGCATGAATTCTTATAAAAGAATGCCCAAAACAAAAATTAACCTGCAAACCCTCTTGGTAGAACACTCAAGCAGCGCAACAAAATCAACAAGAGAGTGGAGGAGCATTGCATAAAAGAAAAGAATACATACAAGGCCAGAGGATTTGATTTTGAAGGATATATATATATCTTGGATAACATACTCGAGAAAGTTTCACTTGGAGATCTTGAAAGGTCTTCAATTCTGAAACTATCGAGGTATAATTTTTTTATTTTTTTCTACACCCATTTATTGGATTCGGGTAATGATAATTATAATAATGATTACAAGACTGTGAATACATATACTGAGATAATATATTTAAATAATATTAGAAATTGCAATTTGGAAAAGAAAAAAGGAGTTATTTTCTTTCAAAACAGACATGGAGCATCCAATGTTTTGAAATCATCAGGGGTTTTTCACTGCATAGGTCCACAGAAATTGACAGCGCACATCTTTAGGATTTCAATATGTTGAAGAACATGCAAAACAATAAATGAGAGAGATACTAAACTAATAGAGGATTGCAAAAGACTGGTTGTAACTAAAAAACTTTTTTTTCCCCACAATGAAAATCCCCAACAAGAACAAAAAAAAAAAAAAAAAAAACATGTTGTAGCTGTTCTAAACAGCAACCTAGCTAAAACAGAACAAACAGTTCCTAATTTCCAGAAATAACCCCCACCATGACATCATTAGCATTGAGAATTCCATAGTATACGAGGTTATGATCATCCTGCATCGGCCTTTCCCTGTACAAAACCTCCTTTACCGGAGCGTTTAACTTGTTCTGGACCATGCTCTTCAGCTGCCGAATCGTAGTGTTCACCGGCAAATTACTCTGTATGCTACTCAGGTTCACCTGGATTGTCGTCGGAGAGTAAACAGCGTGAAGCGTGGAGTGCTTCTGGATGTTGTAGCTTCTCAAATCTCTGCCGTCTTCCAGCCTTTTCCCCGAATACACGAGGCTGAGAAAATGAGGAGGCATTCTCAGCTTCAGGAATATCTTCTTCTTCACTGCTTCGATCGTATCGCTCTGTTCCACATTCAGAGTTATTGTTTTCCCACTCCATGTCTTTATCAGTATCTGAATTTTCGGAGACACCATCCAGAGAAGAGTTCCTTCTTTGATTCCGTAGAAAGCCAAGGTCTTCAAATCGTCGAGGAATTGTCCTTCGTGCATCAGATGTTGATCGCTCATCGACACGCCAAGAATGCTCCCCACTATGGTTTTCACATCGTTGATGGTGAACAAGGCCTTGGCTTGGATCTTGATCGGCCCGTCTTTCTTCGCTGTTCTGACGGAGATCGAAATGGTAGATCTTGGATTGGAAATGACATGGAATGTTGCTTCTTTCTCGATGCTTAGCGATTCGAGAGTGGCGGTGTCATCTTCGAGCAATGTTCCTTCGTGCACCAGAGTGTAGAGACCCATCTCGATCATTTCCTTTGACTGGATCACCCTTTTGATCCGTCCAACGGTTTCTTCAGGTTTGGCTTCCACGACGATTGTGTTCGGGTTGGATGGCATTTTCACATATACTTTGACTGCAACAAAATTTTCCACCACGAGATTAAGAACAGAGTCTCTCTGAATCCCGTATTCGTGAATTCTGTGGCTGTTCCTCAGCAGATCGCCATTGAAAAAGATCTGCTGGAGATTCTCAGGAATTCCAAACCTCCAACATACCTGGGATTTCAGATCTTTTATTGTCTCTGACCTCTTCACCTTCAAATTCATAGTTTTCCTGACCTTCAAGAAAACATTGAACTGCAACAAAAGCAAAATAGATATTTGTATATTCTCGTTGACAACATCACAGAGTCAGCATAACCAAAAGCCATACTATTAAACCGCAATCCAACTACTACTGTGTTCTCATAAACTTGAATTTTTGATAAATAGACTGGAATTTGATTATATACTTCAACACATATTACTTTCCTTCCTTCTCTTTAAGGACTTAAAGGAAGCAATTGAAGGATGTGGAAGATCAAGTAAAATGGTCAAGCATAAGAAGCATATAGCAAAATCCATAAGAACTCAGCTTTGGTGACATAATTTTAAACTCGGCTATCTACCAGTATTATTGAAAAGATAAATGTGGCTAAAGTTTCTATGTGGTAATCAATCTTATATATTTAATTTGGAGATAAAATCAATAGTTGATAATTTATATTTTCTCTGGTAGATATAACATCACAAAACACAACACCATGATATTAATTGAAAGTAGTCAGGTATATATGCAATAGTATATGAAACTCTTGAACATAAATCCAAATAGTATTCTATAAAACTAGGAAATCTACAATATAGTAACCACATTTCCAAAGAAATATGATTAGTACATAGGTAAATTAGTCTAACTCATTAAGACAAATATTACAGTTTAGTGATTAGGCTTATCTTATTATTATGAAAAAAAATGAAAAGTTTTTATGTGAAATTGAACTTGCGATCCTATGATGCTTGAACATGCGCATGTATGGGCAAGTGTCGGTTATGCATACGTATCTAGGTATCAGACGTACGTACAACAACATCAAGTATCGTATGTAACGTAAAACCCTTGATGCAAGACATCATAGTAATTATTCCTAACAAAAAATCTAACCTAACTACTATAGTAAGCATTAAGAAAACTTTAATAAACCATATCTTTTCCCAATTTAAGAAATTTTTATAGCTACAACCGTTGTACCGTGTTAATAACATCGGTTATTGTATCGTAAACACAAAACCCTTTGCGCAAGACATCATAATAGTTATTCATAACAAAAAATCTAACCTAACTACCATAGTCATCTTTGAGAAAACTTGAATAGACCATATCTTTTCTAGATTAAGTAAACAAAGTGGCTATAACTATTGAACTACGTCAACAATATAAGATCGAATAATAACTGCACTTGAGGGTGTAGCTTAGTGGTAGAAGTCAGCCGCACTTTCACACTTGCTAGTATGAGAGTTGATGTTCGAGTCTTGATAGTTCCATGTGGACTTGAGTGCTTCTTTCTGCTGCTACCGCACGAAGGAGAAAAATGTTTTAGCGACATAGGCTTTTATCAGATTAACAAGATGCATGGGTCGGTCTACTCGCTAAATACCTCATGAATCTATGACCCATTACAGATAAGTCTTTTTTTTTTCATAACAAAAAAAAAATGGATTGAATAATAACCGAACACATTTATTTTGTAAGACCCACTTTTTTTATGCCTAACAACGTGTCAGATGATTATTAGTTTGCCCTATCACTAATATGATATAATCGCTATACTTGAAACTTTCTACCACTTCGGCTAAAACTATATATTACTCCACCATCCTAATTAAAATTAATGAGTTATCTCTCAATCATAACTCAGTTTTAATAGATGAAAGAGAAAAATCAATCTTCAATCATAATATCTCTCCAAATCTAAGTCTTTATACCTCAGATTTTTAATGTAAAGGGAGTTCAGCAATTAACGAAGAACAACAAATAAATTTCTCTAAAGAACCAACTAAATCGTATAGTTGAGCATGTCCAATTTATAGATAGTACATGCAACAACCATCTTGATCATTCTTGATTTAAAGGCAAAAAGGTTTTGCTTTTTCTTCAAAGACAACTTTTTTTTTTTGAATCTGAAACCCAAATTCAACTAAAATGAACAAAAGAACTTGATTTTGTTTCCTTGGGACCCAAATACTAAATTCTTACAAGAAATCAAATTATTTTTAGACCCAAACACCTAAAATTCCAAACAATCACAAAGTTTGATCCCAAAAAGTACTAGCAGAACACTCATAGGAAACACTGAAAAACAAATAGAAAATTAATTCATAAAAAAAAGACAAAAAGAAAAAAAAATTAAATCTAAAAATGATGTTCAACCTCTTCATCAGGTAACTTGGAGGAGTTGTCCATGTTTGGGTGAGAAGACGGTGACCCAATTGTGAATGTATCCATAGCAAATGTGGGTCTCAAGCCTTAACCCTGAAGCTAATCCAGTATACACCAAAAGAGAGTAGAAATGGGTAGATGTGTCTGTGTTATTTTCTTTTTTACTTTTTTTTTTGGTGAATAGAGGTATATGTGTCTATTAAATGTAAAGACAACTATAAAATAAATAAAAAATCTTAAAAAATATAAATAAAAAATAGAAATAAAAATTTAAGAAATAAAAAGAAGTAAATAATTAATGTGTTTTTAAGAAAAGAGAAAGAAAGTAAATAGACGCGTAGTGCTGTTTTAGCTGTACTATAACCGTCGAACCCAAAATGAGACAAGTAGCAATTAATTAAGCTGGAACAAAATAATTTAAAAGATAGGCTTGGAATAAATGGAGGCAAAATTCAAAAAACTAAAAAATGCATATATATTTTAATTATAGTTGTAAACTTTATGGATTTTTGTACTTTCCATTTTACATGCCAAAAAAGGATGATATAAATGGAAAAGAAATTAAGTATAACTTTCTTTTAGTTATTTTGAATGTAGAAATCCAGATAGTATTCGCCTAATTAGGAATTAATTTGTGGGATATATATCTTTATCTTATAGTGCTTTTTTTCCTTTTTAATTGAGAGAAATTCAATTTTGCCAGATTTCCCTCTTACAATCCCCATCCCAAAAAGTCCCTTTTACTAAGATGTTAAAAAGTACTCCTTTAATATGGTTCACTTAGAGAAAATACTATCAGGAGCCTCAAATCCATGCTTCTACTTCTACCATAAAGATGGTTTCTCACCAAAATTGACACCAAACTTTAAGTTTTTCTTGCTTAGTCCAATCAGATTATGTGTTATCTCAAATTTAGCCCAATCAATCTCAGTAATTTCCAGAAAAACCAACTGCTTCTACCATTGATGATTTAAAAGAGGAGTTCACTTTGAAAGGGAAAATGTACATTTTATACTTTCTTATTAAAGTATGCATAAAATACGAGATCAAATTAATTTCTTCTTCCTTTTTAAAAAAAAGAAAAATTTATGTTTTGGTAATTACCAACCTTTTTCAACAAGTTGTAACTTGCCGAGATTATAATAAACTAGTTTAAGAGAGTTGTTTAGTGAGAAGAGCAAGTTATAGCTAAAGATATTGCAACCATACAAGATAATATCAGATGAAAACTCTTCTCAAATGGAGATCTTTTGCTGAGTATATTAAATTTTGATATCAAAGGTTTTAATTGTCAGGTGATGAACCAAGAGATTCCCATTAGCTTCATGTTCAATGAAGAAGAAGACAGTCACAGGCACAATGGGCTATAACTAGACTCTGGAGTCACATTCTCTAATTCCATTCTCACAACTGACTTCTTGTCATCCTAGTCACTTTTTTATAAAAGTGAATTTAAAGAGAGAGAGAGAGAGAGATGTATGGTTCTTGGAAAATGTCTAAAAAGAAAGAACCGTTATGAAATGATGAAATACAGGTTCAGGCAATAAATAAAAGATGCACATAGTTTGTGTTGAAGGTGGCACTTATGGTGACATGGCTGCTGACATAACAGCAGAGAGGTTAAAGATGAAAACATTTTGTGCAAACCAGATTAGTTCAAATCTGGTTGTTTTTGGATCAGCTTTGTGTCAAGTGTCTTGGTTACATGTGAAACAAGTAAACTAAGTGTACCTTGTGTTTAGTCTTATGTTGGCTGATCCTTTTGTTAGTTTTTAGTGGTCTATGTTATGATGCTTAATAGAGGTAATCATGTCTGTAAAAAGCAGCATGGTTGTATCTGTCAAATGACAGAGATTATGTATTTCTTTTTGTTTCTGGTCTTGTATAAACCATATGTTTTACCTTTAATGTAAGTAGAGGCTTTTATGCAAATATATCTTGTTTTCCTCTCTTTAGAACCTCTCTTGGGTCATATTTCTAACAGTTTGCCTAATTAGTCCAACACTCCTTTATCACATCGAAACAATCTCAGAAGCCAAGGATGAGAAATTTGACAAAAAAATCATTTTTAAATGGATTGGTAATCCACAGGCTTGTTTCCATTCTCACTTTTAGTCACTTTTTTATAAAAGTGAATTTAAATTGAGAGAGAGAGAGTTATGGTTCTTGAAAATGTCTAAAAGGAAGGAACCGTTATGAAATGATGAAATACAGGTTCAGGAAATAAATAAAAGATGCACATAGTTTGCCTAATTAGTCAAAAAACCCTTTATCAGAAGCAAAGGAATTAGAAATTTGACAAGAAGATCATTTTTAAATGGATAGGTAATCCACAATCCAAAAGAATATATTTCATAGTATATGCAATTTATACAGAAAGTTGCAAGACTTTCTCAAAATGAAACTCCTTTAAATCATTGGTACAAGCAGAACCATGACCACCTAATGTTTTCTGACAGTAATAAAAGGAGTAGAGCCTAAGTTTGGTGATATCTTCGGTGAAAGGCCATCTTTCTGCAAGAAGCAGGAATTCGGTGTAGCTGGTAGTAATATGTTCTCCAGAGGCCTAAATGGGAGAGGACTTAGTGGAAGATTTTGGCATTGTGTTCCTTTTGTTTCTGCCTCCAAGTCCTTAAAATCCTGCATTTACAGACAAGAAAGTGTGTTTGAGACATACAAAAACTACAAACGTTTTGGAAAAAAAAAAAAAAGAATGAGAGATAACCATAGAAAAGCATATACTTAATGCAAATTTAATAAGCAAGAAGATCATAACATACCTCAGTAGCAGGAACAAATTTCTGGACCTCCTTGATTTCCTTACTGAAAGGTTTCACAATAGAATCATCCCCAACAGTCATCATCTCCGAATACAATTGAGGATCAATATTTTCTGACCTCTTTCTCGAAGGTATTGGAGTCCTGATATGCTGGGAGAGTTCTCTATGGTTTCCACAAAGTGTAAAAATGTTCTGGATTCTTAAACGTCTAGAACTCACTGAATCTTTATCATTTGGAGATGCATTTGTCAATCCCAAACTCACAGGCCCATCCTCCTCTGATCTTCCCTTATTAAAATCATCTTCCCCTTCTAAATATGTGAAAGATCCGACGTTGGTGTTAGGGGTAGATCCATCTACCAATATCCTCTTTTCTTCTATCATTTCTTTTTCTTCTTCATCTTCCACATTTTGTTTAAGTTCCTCTTCTTCTTCCACTTCTTCCTCCTCAAACACAGTACTCAAAGAAAACTTGTCACCAAATTTTGGTGCAAAAATGCCATTATCCAGTACAGTATTCAGATTATTCAGGTTAGGCTGATTCACAGCTTGGATGCCATTGTTGTCACTTTGATGAATGACCCCGCCTACAAATTTCACCTCACTTTGATCATCCATGTCCAAATCCATCGATTTCACCATTCCTGGATCTTCATTGGCATAGATCCCAAACAACCTTTTCGCAATTCCACATACATCATTGTCCTTCGAAATACTTTCCCTGTTGTTTCCATCTCCCGAGCGTAGCATTACTTCTATTTCTTCCAACCGCAGTCTTAGCATCTCGACTTCCTGTTGCTGCTGCAGTATCCTCTCGTTAGCCATTCTCTGGCATTCTTCCAACTTCTTTTCCAATTCACATTTTACAGTCTGGGTTCTCTCTTTAACCTTCAGACTAATCTCTTCCTCATTTACCCCAGAATCTCTTCCTTCCAAGAGCTTCAGCCTAGCCCTCAATGCAGAAACCTCCTCTTCTTTCTTCATTAGCTCCTTGTGTGCTTCAATTTTTTCTTTCTCTCTGAGCTTGTTTTCCCGTTGCAGCTTAAGGATAAATTCATCCATGGCTGCAAGCCTTGATCCTAAAATAACTGCAGAAGAAGAATCTTCAGCACCAGTTTTATCCCTAGTTGGAGTAAGAGAACCTCGGACAATACACTTTGCTTTGGCTCCATATTCAAGCGTTGAAATTGTCTTGTGTATCTCCTTTGGATCAGGGCTTGCACACAAAATCATCAGAATCTTTGACTTGTCATCCTCGAAAGAATCCTGAACAGAGATAGATAACACAGAAACCTCATTAATCATACTTGAAATAATCCATCTAAACCCCAGAAATTAAACTAATATGAATAATATTTACCTGCAGAAGCATAGTCAGTTTGCTGTCTCTGAACGGTACATGGGAATCACCATTAGCAATTGATTCGACTACTCTCTTAAGTGCTATGTTTCCTTGGTTGATCTTTGCTGTCTGCATTTTCAATTGAACAACATTGGTATTCAATACAATACCAATAAAACTAGCAGTGAAAATCAACACCAAGAGAAAATAGCAAAGGTGCAAAATATACTGATAAACTATATATGTCTTCTCTTGATAAAGTTTACCTGCATTTTTGCCTCAAACCCAACTTGACCAGCTTGCTCAATATTTTCAGAACCAGCCATATCGACCAGCATTAGACGTCCTCCCACGGTTGGGACATCGAGGATAACCTACACGGTTCAAGCCATGGTAATATAAGCCTTGGAAGATACAATTTTAAAAGTTAGCTATCAAGAGTTGTACCATGCAATGGCTCCGGGAACTTCTATCATTGCAGAGGGTGCTCTTCACTATTCTTCGCTTCTCCACTTTCTGAATCTCCTTTGAAATCTTTCCGGCTTCATGCCCGGATATAAATGATGCATTCTTTGCCTTTTTCCCCATCACTTCAAGCTTTACCTACAAATTCAAAAAACCAAAAAACAACCAGGTTCAGTAAGGAAAAAGCTTTTTTTCACAGTTGGTAAAAATATCTGATACACTGGAATGAAATGATAGATTCACAGTTGTTGATACACTGGAATGATATAATAGTTCTTCTATGATGTAAATGTAATCTATACACATAATATACACTTAGAAAACCCATATCTAAACCAACCTTATTACCATTTTATGATTAAGGTAAATTCTTACTTTGCCTAATCCAATGTACAAGTAAAAACAACACAAACAAACATTTCCCCCATTATCAGAATCAAAACAAAATAGCAATGTCAATTTAAACATGAGGCAAGCACAAAAGAAGAGAATAGCTATACATCTTTTCCAGATTTCAATACAGATACATTAAAAAAATAAACCAAAGAACCAAAAAAGTTAATACCTTTGTATTTGAACCGTTGCCCTTTGGCCAACCAAGGCCAAATCCTCCTCCTCCAACACCATTGCTCAACAGATCATAAATTTCTTCATTGTAAATCTCTAAAATACTCACCTGAACAAAAGCCCCTACCCCATGCTCTCCAGTTTTAGCACCTTCTTCTTCCTCACCCCCAAGAATATCCTTCAGTGACCTATATACTATGCCTGGCTGCTTAGAGCACCCAAACATGGTGTGACTCTTGCCCGAACCCGTTGGACCGTACATCATAATGGTGCATTTATCCCCCAATTTGACTCTGTTAATCCTCGACTGAACGAACTTACAATAGAACCCACCAAGATCTTCTTCTTCCGATAAAGAAACCCCATCGAGAGTGAAATCCCGGTACCCGAAATCGGCACGAACCCGGATGCTCTGCTTTTGAGGGTTAATCTGAAGAGTGGAAATGGGTTGCTGTTGGTCTTTTCGATCTGGGTTGTCTCGGATTCGAGCGATTACTTCGACTGGGTGCTCAGTAGGGGGATCTTTGGTGGTTGAGTGGGGATTCGGAGATGGGCAGGCTTTGGATGCGAGGAATTGAAGACGGTGTTTGGATTGTGGGGTTTTGATCTGGGTTGTATGGTTTTGATTAGATTTGGAAGAAGACGACGGTGTCGGAGCCATTATTGAAACTTCAAGATTCAAATACAGAGAGAGAGAGAGAGAGATTGACTTTCAATTGAGGACGATTGCAGAGAGAGAGAGAGAGAGAGAGAGAGAGAGATTGACTTTCAATTGAGGACGATTGCAGAGAAAGAGAGAGCTAGGCTAGAGAATCGAGAGCGTTCTTGAAACGGAAAGAAAATGAATGGAATTCAAAAAAAGTGGGTTTTCAAAGTTTAAAATAAAAATCTAGCCGTTACAAATTCTAACGACTAGTTTTTGCATCATTTGAGTCGAACCGGAACATTTTCACTCACCTCAACTAGACGATCCAAACAAACAAACTCGGCCATTTGACTTTTTTATATTGACTTTTATCTATTGGGTATTAGGACACCCAGACCCAGACCCGGACCCGGCGAGAACTAATATATATTCTTAGATTTTGCTTGATAATTAATATATTAATTTGTAAGCTGAACTTAGTTTTGGTGAATTAACATATACTGTTAAAGCAAAGTTTCTATTAATGCTAGAATCAGATATTTCGGATTCACTCTCATTTAAATTATACTTATTTTTGTGTATTGACCCTATTTTTTCTTTAAAGTTAATATGCTTTCACATTGTTCAATATTTAATTCTATATATATATATTAAATATGTATATTATATCATCATTAGTATCTAAAATTTTACTAATAAATTGGTGACTAGAGGATTACTCTTACCAGTTTTCATCATCAATACCATCAGCGAGGACATGCTGCCTGGATTAGCTTCTTTGCCTCACAGAAATTGTGAGGGTAAAAATTTATTAAAAAATAATTTTGATTAAAGAAATTATAAGGGTAAGATAGATAATTCAAATTAAAGATGGATAATATTTTAACTATTTAGAAATATGGGTATTTTTTTTTTAATTCGGGGTCCAACAATTGGACGTTGGACCAAAAAACCTCTTCAAAAATAGTTGGTCCCTTAGAAATCGAGCGTTTTGAGCATTGGATTATACACTTTCACAAGCACTGCTTAAGTGGAAGTCATAGAATATTCAGTTTATACATTCAAAATTTACACGTATACAAATGTTGTTCTGTCAATGGACATTATTTTTTACTTAGTTTCCTTTCCATCTTCAGGTTATAACAAGATGGAAACCAATATAACATAAAAGTAACTGCAAAAGGCAGCAGAAAAGATTGACATAAAACTCTCTGATGGTAACATTGAACTTTCGGAAAGAAAATCTATACACTACCAAGAAGAATCAGGAAATCACAAAAACCCTTAGCTCTCCTCTGTCACCTCTTGTGATGCGGGTATCGCTATCAAGATATGTAACTTCAAATTCACCATTTCTTGTATCGGACGGAGGCCTTAATCCATCAGGGAGTCGGGGCAGCTCTAGCGGTGGAAGTTGTGATAAGTTCCCAGTAGTCTTAACAGTGGTTTTTTCGAATGTTATTTTAATAGTTGCCGGTGCTAATATCAGTACAATGAGATGTATTAGGAATTAGGATTTTTATTTACTTGTATAGTACATGAAACACAAATGGTGAGTTTGAAAAACTAACCTATGAATTCAAATTTGTGGGCTAAAGTGGCAGTCACTTCAATCTGTGGCAGTGGCCATGGGGTACCTAATTCAAGCTCCACTATGTTATCAAAATCCTTGCTTACGATGTCAATCCGTTGAAGTACCTAAATACAAATTATGGCAAAATATATAGTTAACTTAGTAATCTATAATGAGTAATTTTGTCCATGATGTTGAAGAAATTAAAATATGGACTATATCTATTATATATCTATTAAGTTTTTAGCATACCTGACCAAGAGTTATAGGGAGTAACCTTCCAGTGGGAGGTCCAGGACGGCTCCCCCCTAAAGTTTTACCTGAAAATGCACTGCTATATATCAGTTTCCATCTCCCTTGCAGTTTGTCAAGATCAATTGAGAGATCGACTCGTCCTCCAACTTCTTCAACCTCTATGGCAGCAGCTTCTGCCCTCCGTACATCATCTTCACTTGCTGCAAGACCTCTATTTAGTCCAGAAACAGCACTCTGCAGTAGATCACCTCATGTATAAAAAAAACGGTATTAGTAGTATAAACACATAATAAACCATGATTTCCCACATAAATTTGTCCTTGCTTATATGCAACTACATTCAAAACTACATCCAGAATAATTAAGATGGTAAACCGACATGAAAGAGCTCAACCTCAGGGAGTATGAACTGATCAAGATTTCAAAGGAAATAAATATGATTGGCTATGGAGAACTTGGAATCCCATTAGAGGTAGATACTAGATAGGAATTCTACCAACTCCAGACAGAGAATCCTACAGATTAATTTGCGCTGCCTAATATTTCAACTTCTAAGCCTTTCCATAGGGTTTATTTAATATACTAACTCTATGCACTCATTTCATAAATCGATGCCTAATATTCATTTGTAAGCAAGTCTAGACTCCAAGTGGTTCAACTTATAACAGAGCAACTCTAATTATATGAGTTTAGTTACATTTAATTTGCGCTTTGAGTTTGGACTTGGAGGCTTTCAATTCCAGATTCACCAAATAATTGCTTCCTATTCCAATAGATTTGTACTAGTATACCAAAAAAAGTGTTTAAAGTAAGAGTTTCTCAATTATAGCAAGGTTTACAAGAGAGCATAATCCAAATATAATCTATTCCAGGAACTGAAGACCGCAAGCACATATTCAGATTGAAAGTTGAAAGCAGTACAAACGAGTCTAAATATCTCTTTTTCATAATTTCAAGCAGTCCTCCTTCTTGGGAGGACTTCATTCTTCCATTCCACATTTTTTGGTCTGTAATTTATTGTTATATTTTCAAGTTCAAATTTATGACCCAATATCTGATAATCTCCATCTTTTATCTCCCTAGCTCTTATGTCTAACAGCACACCCCTTCTGTGTAGTTTTTGGTGAAACCTTAATTTGTGTAGCTGCTATATCCATAAGCCAAACCGATGAAGAATAAATGAACACCAACAAACACACTCATATACAACTTTCTTAATGTTCCTGATACAAGAATCCAATCAAATTCATAGAAGGAGAAATTCAAACGAGACCAACCTTAAACATAAAGAAGAGAAAGATAATTAAAATTGAAAAAAAAAAAAAAAAAAAAAAACCTTGTTCAACCACAACAAATGGGTTCATATCAACAAAAACCAGTGGAAAGGTAAAAATCTTTGACCATAACAAATGGGTTTATATCAACAAAACAAGTGGAAAGATAAACATAAAGAAGAGAAAGATACAAGAATGAAGAAGTACCCAACAAGTCCAAATGGGTAAGGTATAATTCAAAGACTCACAAATAGCTTGAGCTTCAACGAGGCTATAAGCTCAGGATTGGGAGGCGATGGAGGAGGTGGCGGCGGAGAAGGGTCAATAACGGAGACATCGTCCACAGCAAACCTCAAAGTAAGGCTTTTCCTATGATGGGTATTCCTCAAACTCGAACGGCGTCGTATTAGCGAGTGGAATGCGAAAGCTTTTGGGTTTCTAACAGTATCAATTTTTGTTGGAGATAAGCATCTGATTGAAGAAGAAGATGGGGCAAAGTGAGAAAATGAGTTTGGAAACTGAGGAAGAAAGCTCAGACTTAGACAAGTCGCCATGGCTTTTGCTTCTTCTCAGTCTGCAAACTGAAAGTTTTTGTCAGGAAGAAGAAGACGACGAGAGAGTGCCACCGCCACGGTTTGTATGGCATAATGTGATTTAATCAGATAGGGTAGGATAAGATGGTCATTTTGAGAGTTTGATGCAAAGAATCTTCTTCTTTATTCTTTCAAAATCAAATTCAATGGTCTTAAATCTGGAACAATCGTGAATTGGGTCCCACACAATGGATGGCTGAGATACATTCCCATCCTGTATTTCTCTTATCTTTGTCCAATAAAAAAAGTGAATTGCAGTCCATATATCACATAAAAATAAACACAGCATAAATATACAATTAGTTTGAAAATGCATAAAAATTATTAATTAATTATATATTTTAATAAAAAAATTAATTTTTAAACAATTTTTTTTTTTTAAATTTGATAATATTTAATAGAGTTTTTAAAAATAAATATTCAATATCTATACCATATCAATTCAGTATTTATTCTAAATATTATTATTAAAATATATCTTTTAAAATAATATATATATTTAATTATATAATATATTAATTTTAATAATTTATATTGTATTGGACATGTTCTCAACTATAAAACACAATTTGTCATTCATCAAAAGGAAAAACAGGAGCCAAGTTGCCATTTTCAAAAAAATAAAATAAAGGGGATATTCAGGTTTTATACAATAATTTAAATCTTTCAGGTGGAATATTTATGACATTTTATATCTTAGCTTAATAAAATCTTATAATTGAATAGAAATACACCACATGACTATCAAAACAAATTGTGAATTTGAAAACTCCATTTTTAGTGTATAAGCGATTTGTATAATGCTTCATATGCAATTTCATTATAAAAGCAAAGTGATCCAAAATTAATTGTATTTGTGGATATTAACAGTTATATTTATATATATATATATGAAGATTTTAAAATAAAGATATTTTTATTTTATCAAAATGAAGATGACTAAAAATATATTTTTAGTGACATATCTAAAAAATATTGTTAGTTTATTTTTAATGATAATATTTCTATATTTGTCATTAAATTTTCATTTTAATAAAATAAAAATATATTTGTAAGAATTACTATATATATATATATATATAAATATAAAAGGACTAAACGCACAAAATTTGATATTTAAAATCTAGTGCATGAAATCGATATCTTTACTATTAGTCAAAAGTATAAGATAAAATAAAGATTCGTCCACTTGCAAAACACAAAATAATGTAGAACTGTCTATTTCTGGATTCTCTTTATAGCTGTCTGCTTGTGAAAACAAACATTAATGGATGGGAAATATTCTCAACTGTTTTGAAGCATTTCATACAAGGAATGAACCCCAAAAAAAAAAAAAAAAATTTATAAAGTTACATGTCAAGGAAAATTTGCAAAGCCACATACTTTTACAGATAAAATTATAAAACAATTTGGGAATCCATTTTATTTCTCTTTTTTTATTATTACTATTATTACAAAATAAGGAGCTTCAAGTTCAATTCACAGGAGTTTAACCATTCTAGGACTTCTTAATTGCAACAGATCTTGCCTTGAGGTTCAAAAAGATTGCCCTGCAGTCAGGAAGCAGAATAACAATGCATTAGTACTTATTAGTGGTATGAGTTCTAGATGGACATGGTTAAAGCAAAGTTGCAGCTGTGAAAGGGCTTTTAGATTATTTTCCATCAGAAACTTAGGCTCAGTTACTCCAAATTTTCTTTGTGAATGGGACTTGTCTAAATGCTACCACCACAAAGATCGGAGATGTTACATTAGCATAGAGACTGTATAAAGTTTTTCTATGTCATCCTAGATAATCAAAGAAACAATCAAGTTAAAGGGGTATAGGAACGCACCAGCATGAGGCAACAAGGCTTTGAAACAGAACGCGGAATTGCTGGGGCATATACTGGTAATTCACCCAGCTAACTATCGGCCAAAACTGCAACCATAAGCATTCATATATGATTTTAGCATTGCTAGTTTCAATGGAGAATGAAACATGATATGACAAAAGATGGTGCGGTTTCATACTTTCCATGCAGCCAACTGAACAGAAGGGTAGTCCCTACGAATCTTATTCTTGACAAAACCCAATGGTCTTCCTGCAATGTCAGACTACAGTTTTAGTCCTAAAATGATAAAGAAAATATAAAGCATACAAAAAAAAATTTCCAACATCAAAATGATATGCAAATCCACGAGGGAATGCCAACAGAATAAGCAAGAAAAAGGAGAGGTAAACTTTCTAAATAAGCATAGCAGGAAAGAATAAATAGAATAATGCCCCATTACTGACAGAGTATTTGTTTGCTTGGACACGATTTTAGAACAGAAGGAAGAAAAAAAAAAAACCCTTTAATTAGACAGTTATCATGATACAGACTAAAACCACAATCTTTCTGAGATTCTCAAGCAAATCATCGGGGCCTTTTTATTCTCTCCAACAAGAAATGATATGAACTTTCTGGGATTCTACTGCAAAAGGAAACATTGTCAAACAAATGCCTCCTTTGTGTTAACACCAAGCCAGTGGATACTGATTGCCCAGCTTATATTCAAAAGACTTCTGATCATAGTATTTAGAAGTTGGATTTCCACTATAGTGCAAATGTATAGCCCCTCAAACCAAACATTTCATTAAGGAAAAATCCTTCCACAGTATACAAAACAAAGCTTAGGTGATATTTAATATTTTCTTCCGATATATCTATCCAGTGATATTAAAAGTAACATAACATAAAAGAGAACAAGTTTTGAGATTTCAAACTGGTTTTAAAAAAATAATTTGAATCGTGTTTATTTCTATATGGTCAGGAATTTTAGACCAGCATGAGTTCCTACTGACCAAGAACAAGAATATTAATCCAACTGAGATTGCAGCCAATAGAATAAAAGAAATAGCTGAAGATGAATTGGGTTGGATAAGTTAGGTGCCTGATTTTCTCCAATGGAATTCACAAGTTACAGGTTCAAAATGATGCCAAATTCTAAGATGAGTGCTTTGACATTTCAGATTAACCCAAATAGGAAGTTATACCTTCAATCACCAAGCCATAGTACGTCATGAAAAGCAAGTTATTCCAAGGAGAAACAGTTAACTGTTCCAACACCACCTGATAAATGAAATATCCATTTGTCAGTACTTGATTCTAAAATGATCTGAGACAAGAAAGTAATGGTTTTTTTTTAAAACAAAAACTTTTTATGTGGGGTATGGGATTCAAATGAACACGGGGTATTGTTCGAGAAAACAATCGCTTTGCCATTGGATGTTTCTGAATGGATGACAAGAAAGCAAGGTTAAAGGACAAAATATATGAATTCCTTCAAGGTTTTTACCTTCTTAGCAACAGTATCCTTCCCTGTCTTCCCCTTGAATAGTCTATCCATCAACTTGTGGAGGAAGTGGCCAAATGGTCCAGCATAGGTGAATCCATAAAGCTGCAAAACGATGCCGTTTTAAAGTTCCCAACACTTCAAACACAATTAATGACCCAAGACAAATTATTCGCTGACCCCATCAAAGTATCGAATAATTTTGATTTGACAACTATCTCACCGCTCAGCAGAAACTAGAAGTCTAAAAACAGCATAAGAAGTAGAAACAGACAAAAAATTTCTTTTTTCTTTTTTGACCTTATCTATGAACAGAAACAGAGGGCAAGACAAAATCCAATTACCATGAAGTAAGTTTTGGAGTATAATAAGGAAGAACGGGAAAATTAAGCATACCATCATAAGAAGTAATCTTCTTAATTGTAGCTTCTTGACCCCAGAGAGCTTCTGGGCTAGTGCATCATTACACCCAATTAGAACCCCAGCAGTAATTGCCTATCAATAACCCACAGAACAAAAAAGAAAAAGATATCCAAACCCATGAATCAAAAAAATGAAAAATATAGCAACCAGAAAATGATAAAAGAAAAGCAAACTGGGTATGAATGAGTAAAAGAAATTATTAAGAGAAACCTTGGTTCTGAGAGGATTGAGTTGAAGTTGCTGAAGATATTTTTTCGAAACCACGTTGACTATCTCAGACATGGTGATCAGATTCAACCTCAAAACTCTCTCTCACTCTCCCTCTGTTCAACTATTGCAGGAGAGTTTTGGGTCTCAATCTTTAAAAAAGATTCAGAGCGCGAGATTTGGAATCCAAAGGCTATATATGTTTATATATATATATATATATATATATTTGTAGTGGACGATGTTCCTAACAACCAACAGAAGTATAAAAAAAATTGTATGAAAAAATGACAAAATGTGAATCAAAATCAAAGAAAATTGAAACTAAAAAACTCTAATTGGGTTTATTAGTCCAAATCCTATTCTCTAAAAAAGCTCAAAGTCAGAGATTTATCTTCAAAATGCTATCTTTCATATTTGAGGCATATACAAATATGTTTTTTTTTGTTCGTTTCTTTCTTTTTCATCCTTTTATTTTATGTTTTACATTTTGACTTTTTGATACTTATTACTAGTTGCATGTGGATTTTGTATAATCTTATTCATTTTATATAAATATAACCTGCGTCAAACTCAAAATATTGAAATTAAAAAAAACGAAGGAATTAAGGGCAACTGGGCAAGCGGAGGAAAAACTTGACCAACAATTTAAAATACTTTTTTCCATTAATTTTTTAAATAAATAAAATGGCTGGAAGATTATTGGAAGATATTTTTATTTCTTCTCATGATTAACTAATGCTAAAAAATTACACTTTAAAATCTTTGTACATTTTGTTAGGAGATCAGTTTTGTTCTCGTTAAATACCATATTTAATTTTTCCCAAAAAAATATATATATTTAATGGGAAAAAAATTTCTTTAAAAAAAGGAAAAAAATTAAAAATAAAATAAAAGCTAATAATTATTTGCACCATTTTTTTTTTGAATAAATACATTAAATACTTTTATTTTTTTATTTTTTTATCTTGGTCTTTATTTGAACTTTGACTGAGACATCAAAGAGCCGATTAAGATTGTCAACTGCTGTATGAGCCGCTAGACCGGGTCGAACAAAGTGGTCAATATTTATTATATCAAGCGCTAGATCTGTAGCTTCCTTGAATTCTCCATGCATTATTCAACGACTATATAAACCAATTATTAAAAAAACAATTTATGCGAAAGTGATTCACATGCAATCGCTTTTTAAGTTCATTTCGGCTTTAAAGTAAACTTTGACAGCCAAATAATATAAAAAAGAATTACCAAAAACTTTGACAAAGGCAATAATATTATTTTTATTTGTATATAATAAAGCAGGATAGGCTTATTAATTGGTCAATTAGCTGCCTTTTAATTATAATTTTTTGCTGAAACAAGTACAGCACATCATGAGTATTACACATTGATTAATAAATAAATATATATATAGTGTAGAGTTAGACTAATATAAGATTGATATATATATAACATCAAAATCTT
Organism: Ochetophila trinervis; assembly: GCA_003254975.1. NCBI lineage: Eukaryota > Viridiplantae > Streptophyta > Magnoliopsida > Rosales > Rhamnaceae > Ochetophila > Ochetophila trinervis. Next base: position 86,984 of record QANX01004180.1, read on the forward strand.
ACGTATGAAACGTTAAACTTCAATCTTTAAAAGTCAAGAATTTAAAGGTTAATAATGAAATAGTAATTGAGAAGCATCATATCGACTTATATAAAAAATAAAAAAATTATTTGTCATCGTTGATAATTGTTTACAGAATTTATATGTCATTTGGCAATTTAAAAAGCTAATTCAAAATGATTAAATTTTTTTAATTAAATTTTTAATATAAAAAATCAATATATAATTAAATTGTATCCAATTAGTAATTGTGATTTCAGCATGAATCCTACTGATAATTATCATTATTGATGACAAATACGATAACTCTTATAAAAATCAACCAGTCCTCTATCAAATGAATTATATGCTATATATATACATTTTATAAAATGCTATACTAACATTTTAAATTTGTTTTCAAAAAATAGACTCTATCCAAATAAAAAAAATTAAAAATTGTGATAATAGTCTTTAGTTTAACTTTAAAAAATAAAAATAAATAAAAGTGACTAATTGTGTTAAAATATAATCCTGATGAGAAATGACAGTTATTGATTATAGAATATTTCAACTCATCATTATTTTTCTTAAGAAATTACGCTAAGCATACACGAATAAAAATTGACAGATAGTATAGAGAGGCACGGGATTAATTTGGCATGAAGATATAGGAGATCTGATTGATCATCATCTGAACATGGATCCAGTCACCCTCGGAGGAAAAAATTTTGTTGCATCATAACCTGTATTAATTACATAATATTATTAAAAATAATGAGTTAATTAAACATATAAACATTTATTAATTAATTGGATATATAATTAGGGATGAAGGATTAATTAAATATTATGGCAACATTTTAAATTTTATGTTTCAGAATCCAATTCTATAAAACTATATATAAGATACTAAATTGTAATTAACTTAACCTTTAGCAGGGTCGAGACCTCTAGCTTTAAGCTCAGCATGTTCTTGACAAAGAGCACAGGCATTGCAGCAGAAATGAACACAGCAATCGCAGCAAGGTTCAGCCGGCAAACCAAATTTTGCTCGTAATTTTTCTCTATAAAAGCATGACCAAATCCAATGGAATTGAGCCGACATCAATAAGCAATAACCCAATCCCAGGCAAAAACATGCTACAATTAATTTAATCCAATAATTATAAAATAAGTCAATCAAATTTGCGTAATCATTATCAATATTGATAAATAATATTTTTGTTGTGTATATAATATACTTACAATGCCATCCTTCATCCAAAATCTCTGCATTTCGGCCGAAGGTAACACATGGGCAACACCATGTCAAACAACCTACAATTAATAATGCAATTGATGTAATTAAACTTAGAGTTTTAGTTATTCTTGAGAGACATGAAATTAGAAAAGAGAAAGAGAGACCAAAAGCTGATCATCTTACATGTACCACAATCATTTCCACACCCACAAAGTCCAGAAGACCATTTGGGATTAATAGAGCGACGAAATATGTTCATATTTCTTCAAGCTTATGATATAGAGTTTTAAGGAACAGAGATTTATAAAAATTGCAGTACAAATTCAGCTATGAGAGTTCATAGATCCTTAAGAATATTTATATATAATCATAGTGAAAGGCACTAGTACTCTTTGAGAACTTCGCCTAGGTATAATTTGAACTTTGATGAAGCGCTAAGCCTAAGTTTGTTATTTTCATTATAGAGCAGGCCAAAACCAACCAAAGAAAAAGACACATAAACTTGGTAAAATAAAAACAAAGGATTTGAACATGGGCCGGACTAATAGTCCAAAGAGACAATAACATAGTTCTTCTTTTTTCTTTTTTCTTTTTTTTTTGAAAAAGAACCATTGAATAATATTATGCATGGTTGAAAATCAATTACATCATCCTCAAGTAACTTGGATAACCATAAAAGGCCATTCTCTATTAAAGATAAAATATAAAAAAGACGACGATCCACATTCTATCAGTTTAAATTTTTAGAATCAGTAGTAATTCAATATAGTATAAAAAATTTAGTGGTTAAAAGTTTAAAATTCAATAATTTATTCAAAATTAAAAATTAATTTAAAAATCCAAAAAAAGTTCAATCACTGATAATTCAACAATCTAACTAAATTGAGCAACTCTTAGAAGTAAAACCTTCTTCAGCTAAAGCATGTGTGCTACCTTATTGGAAGCACAAGGAGAAAAAACACATTCAAAACCAGAAAACTTTTTCAACAGCGATTTGGTAATTTCTACGATAAAATAAAGTACTTCATTTTCGCCGAGACCAAATCGCCGCCACAATAACTGCAAACAACTCTAACTCCTCTACAGAACAAATATGCACCACCATTAAAGAGATCTTTTAATAAAAGAGGCAAAAAGGAAACTTTCAGTTTTTGATGCATAGAAGTTAACTTCCAAATACCACGAACAGCCTTGCACCTCCATATATAAAGCATGCATAACATCTTTAACATAGTTCACCTTAATAAAAAAAGGTTCCGAGTAATATGCGCGCATATATTATATTCTACTCTTCCTTACAAACAAAAAGTAATATATATAAAACTCTGTCTAAAAACAATAAGATTGCCATCTCTAAGGTTTCTTTGGCGAGTTTATAGTACAAGGAGAATGGGAAAATGGTGTGGGATGGAGAAAAGAGGGCCTCATGCCTGGTTTAGAGTCCAAGTGTCAATGATGTAATGTGTACCTAGATGCTAAATTAGGATAAAATCAAGATGTATTTGACTTATTATTTACTACATGGACATGTTCAGAATCGCTTTTGACACTCTAAAATGCGATTAACTCTATATATATATTTTTAAACAAATTAACTTTATATGTTATTCTTCGATGGTTTATATATATATATATATATGTGTGTGTGTGTGTGTGTGTGTGTGTATTAGTATTTCTATAATAAAAATATCATCATTTTATTAAAATAAGAATTGTCACTAAAAATATATTTTTAATAACAAATAAAAAATATCGTCATTAAAAATAAACTACCAATTACGAAATTTTCAGATTTGTCTATTTTAAAATTTTCTATATATATGTATATATTTAACATTCTAATGTATCAAGTAACTCAAGTTTGACATTCATATCATAAGATAGCTTTGCAAAATTATTCTTAAAATATAGAGGTAAATAGACCTAGCACTGTGTTGTATCGTGTTTCTATAAAAATTAGTTCATTCAATCTGACCCGTTCAGTTTTCATGTTGAAATATGCAAACCCAAACTTTCAAAATTTAAATTTTATATTCGTGTTGTGTCGTATAGTGTTCGTGTCAAAATTTATTCACACAAATGCATAGGAACTCTTAAAAATTCATGTGAATTCATATCGCGTTAACGTATCATGTTGTAATTTGTCGTGTTGGACAATAATTCTGAATTCAAATTCTTCCAATTCTAATATAATTGTATAATGTAAATATATAGTTTTGGTTCTTTGGAAACATATAGTTTCCATTTTATGTTAGGCATTTAGTGACCTAGAAAATTAATTCTAATTTCTACTTGTCCAATGAGAATTTTAATATTAATTCAATAAAGTAAGTTCATACCATGACTTGGTCAATATTAAATTAAATATGCATGGATTCTTTTGAATTAATCTTATTGAAGTTTAATATTAGCAACATGTCGGGGTACCAACTTTTCATAGCAAATATTTTAATTTATTTCTCCGGTATAAGAACTGGGGAGTAGGGATAACGTCCCCAAACTTTATTTTTTTCTTTTGGTATAACTTTTGGTATTCAATTTTCAGGATTTTATTACTTAAGCTCTTACTTTTTCACCTTAATAATTAAGTTTTTGATTTTTCAATTTGTTGCAATTTGAAGGAAGCGACTACTGGTTTCTGGCGAAGCTATTTGACTATAAGGTTTTACTACCATCTGACTGATATTAAATAGTTTAAATTTTTAAACTAGAAAATACGAAAGTGTAAAATATTAAAATTATTTTTAAAATTTTGTTCTATAGTACTACTCTTTATTATTAAAAAAAGTTTATACATGTCATCTGACTGGTATTAAACTACATCAAAATTCAAATTAGAAGATACTAACAGTGTAGATTTTTTGAGCTAGTTTTAAGATTTTGCACTTTAGTATCTTTTAGTTCAAAATTTGATACAATTTAATATCAGTCACGTGAAACATTATTAGAATTTAAACAAAGTAGAGCAGAGAAGATTTATTATTGAACAAAATGATGTGAAATGGTATTCCTCCAAATTCGGAAATGTATAAAATCGACGTGGATGGTTCAATATCTGAAAAATCATTATGGAAGTGTATTGGAGTTATAATTCGAAATAGTAATGGAGATGTCATGGCTGCAATGGCAATGCTGATTTCGTGTTTGATGACTCCTTTATCTATACAACTTTTTGCAGTTAAGGAAGCCATTAAGTTTAGCAACTGGCATTGAAGGAGGTATAACTGAGAGTGATTCAAAGAGAGTGGTCGAATATTATATACAATGATGAAAGTTATCTTATATCAGAGTCTTTTTTAGTAGAGGATATCAGGAATTTGCTTGATCATAATGGTCATTTTCAATGTAGTTTTTCACCTAGGATTCCTAATAAGTGACACATGATCGAATTAATTAGCTCGTTTTGCTCTTTTTTATTTATTAGAATCTGTAAATGTTTGGATAGAAGAGACGAGAGGTCGGGTTGGCTTCTTGCAACAATTTAGGATGATATTTGTTCTTCTCATTAATTAATATCATTGACTTTTATTTTGTTCTTTTAAAGTCATTATTCATATACATTAAGGTCCATTCCATATACATTAAACTAATAAAAAAAGGACAATACTTTTAGAAAACAAAATACATTTAATTCTGTTGAACTATTATACATTTTGTACTTTAACCCTTAACTTCAAAATGTATCACATTGTCTCCTAAAGGATTATTTTTATTTTTATTTTTATTTTCGTCACTTTAGTCTTCAATTTTGTTTAATAAACTTAGTAAAAATTAGACATATACAATAGTTAAAAATGAAACAAAACATAATAAAACAGTTACCAATAATGTGAAATAAGTTGAGTATGATTAATTTAATAAAATTCATCCGTTGAAAATGCATATCAGACTAAAGTGGAAAAACAAAAGTTTAGAGGGCAACATAAATTATATAATATTTTTCAATTTAGAGGGTAAGGTGAAAAACTTAATTACNGCAACATAATTAAATTATATAATATTTTTCAATTTAGAGGGTAAGGTGCAAAACTTACAATAGTTTAAGAAGGATACGTATATATAACAGTTCAACAATAATTGTCTTTGAGATGACTATTTCCTTATATAATAATTCTAATTAAGTTTGAACCTCTAACCTCCAACATCAAACTAATTAACATCAATCGGTCACTTATATAAATAATAATTTTTGTTAATACTAAAAAAGAAACAAAGAGAAACAAAGAAATTAAGTTGACGCGTAGATGGAATGGATTTTGTTCCTTTGAAGCATTGGAGATGATCATCTCATCATGGTAGGAGGCATCATCTGCATTGGAGGAGCATTAGGGGGTCCAATCCAACCTGTTTTTTAATATAAATATAGTAATAATAATTTGCTGTTAATTAATTAGCTATCTAATAATCATGATAATTAAGTAACAATTAGTGCAAAAAATTAAATTAATTAATGAATTAAGTACCTTTGGAGGGGTCGAAGCCTCTGGATTTGAGCTCGGCATGTTCTTGGCGAAGAGCGCAGGGTTCGCAGCATAAATGAATACAACAATCACTGCAAGCATCTCCTGGCAATCCAAATTTGGAACGCAGTTTCTCTCTATACAGGCATGAGCAAAGCCAGTGGCACTGTATAATCATCGCCAACCCGTATGCCATACCTAGTCCTAAGCATGCTAATTTTCCCACAAACCAAACACCAACATATATATATTAATTAAATATATTCGACAAAAATTAATTAATTACGATAACTGAGGCTGAATTTTGATTATATATATATACTTACAACTTTTTCCTTCATCCACAACTTCTGCAATTTGACCGAATGTAACGCATGGAAGGAGGCATGTTATGAAACCTATTTACATAGGTGTATATATATAGCTTATTTTTGTCAAAAAGAAAAAATGGATATATAGCTTATCGATAATAACATATATAATTCATTTAAGCACATATATATATATATATATACATTTTATCATCTTTTTATACATATATATAATTATATATAGATCTTGATCTTGATCTAGCGGGTTACACTGCTAACAATATGGGAACATCAACGTGGGGATAAAAGAGAAAATGCAAAAAAATAAATAAATAAATTACACTTATTTAATCTTATTATTTCGCTAAGTTTACCTGTGATTTTTCTCAATTTAACCTAGGTTTCCAACATATTATTAACAATATTGCTCACTATATATCATAAATGCACATACATTATTTATGATTGATAGATGGTGGATCATCATATTTTTTAATATTTTATTTTTAATACTCCCTTTCACATGTAGGTCCATAAGGATCCTTACATGTGGATTTTCGGCCCGGTCTATTTTGGGCTCTTCTTGGGTCCTTAAATTTATTTTTAAATTTGGGTGGAATTATTGAGTTTCGAACCTCTTACCGCTAGGTCTTTTGGCTCTAATACCATGTTGAATCACCATTGATCCTAAAAGCGTAAGCTGATGGGAGGTGTGCCTTCATTTCTTTTAAGCATTTTCTCTAACACTCCCCTTCACATATAGACCCGACTTCTTTTGGGTTCATTTGGATTCTAACATGTGTTTTTAATTTTTTTTTTGTGGAGTTGTTGAGTTTGAAACCCAAGATCTCAAGTTTTTAGGCTCTGATACCAAGTTAAATTTCCACTTCTCCCAAAAGTTTAAGCTCTTAGGATCAGTGGTGATTCAACAATGATTTAGTGGGCTAAAAATCTCTATTTTCTACATTTATAAGGTGTATATATATATATATATATATATAAATATAATATACAAGTGTGAATGCATGATGCACTACATATACCGTGCATATATAAATGATGATGATGTGGGAAAACAAAAAAATTAATTAAGAAAGAAAAGATATATCTTACAGGTGGTGCATGCACCATCCTCTCCACCACAATCACAAAGGCCATGATTCCATGTAGCCTGTGGCCGATGGCGATGATCGATATCCATTTTGCCAGAACTTCAATTTAACCTATATGCTCTATTAAATGAACAACCTATATTTATAGAATTATATATATAAATATTTAGTACATTGGGTTAGGACTGCCAAATGGATTATATCCTAAGATTTATAACGAAAACTCCAAACTATAGTCTCTCTTTGTAAAGTTCGCCCACAAAAAAAAAAATGACAATGTATAGTTATATTTTGTTAATTTACGAACCAAACTATAATATAGTTTCTTTTATAGAGCAGGCCATCTTATTATTTCAAAACCTTCTTAACTAAATTAATTCACTTTTGTTTCTATGCTATTGTCATTTTTTTATATCTTTTTATTCAAAATTCCAGAAAATATTGGGTTAGGACGGCCAAATGGAAATTAAAGACAGTATTGTCCAATTAATGTTCCTCTTGGATAAGAATATTTGATGTTTTTTTTTTTTTTNTTTTGTTAATTTGTTAGCCAAAAGCCAATAATTCAAGCAGATAAAAAAAAAATGCTAATAATTTCAGCTCCAAAAAATACTCGGTCAGTCAATTCCAAGTCTTGAAGCATGCCTAAAAATTTTAGAACAAAATTATCGTTTAGAATTTTTTTTTTTTTAATTTTATTAAGTTGTATTCGAAACTTGACCAAAATGACTACAAATAAGATCTGGCTTGAAACCCGAACTGGAGATGTATTTAATTTAGAGCTTAAAAGATTTAAATAGAGATAGATTAAAAAAAATTCATTGATTGCTATGGAATTCTGTAGATTCTATACATATTTCATAATAATCTAATAAAATCCATAGAAAATATATGTGATTTCACTTATATTTTTTCATTCACCAAGTTCATTTTAAAATCCATTAAAATCCATAAGTTTTTAAAATTTATTAAAATCAATGACTTTTTTAATACCTTTAGATTTTAAAAAACTTCTACAAAGTCTTAATTAAATACTCCTAAATTTTAATACTTTTATAAAATCTATTAAAATTAAAATTGAATACCTCTTGATTTTTATAGATTTCTCTAAATTCTAAAATGAATACCTTTAAACATTTAAAATCCAACAAATTCTAAATTGAATACACAATGCTAGATTTCTAATATTAGCCCATTTCTGAACTAATACAAAACTCGAATTTTTATTTTTATTTTATTTTTTGGTTTTTGGACTAATCTAATTGATCTGAACTGATTAAGACCCAGAGAATCTATTCATTAATCTTTTTTTTAAAAGGATTTTACTCTTTTAATATGTGGAACTTATTATTACTTCAACATTATATATTTTTTAGGGTAAAATAAATAAAATTCCCTTCCCCTTACACTATTACCTAATTTATTAAATTAACCCTAAACCTATAGAAATGTATAATGAATGAACAAAAAATGAAGCTTGAACATAAACAATAGGACGTAATAGTATTTGTGAAAGACGAGCCTACAGGATTTTTTTTTATTTGTTGAAAAAATTACTAGCTAGTTAATTTATCCCTAAATACAAAATGAATATGAGATATATTAATTGCTTAAATAATTTTTTTTAAGAACTACGAAAAAATTAAAAATTATAACATTAAAATAAAATAACATAAAAACAAATAATAATTCTAAATTCATCAAATATATTAACCAAATTTTAGTATTCAATGATTTTGTGTAAATCATTTCATTGTCTTTACCTTAATTTTATGGTTTTAGGGCATTATAAATTTATCATTGTTAATAAACTGCCACATTATTTATAAAATATTTAGCAAAAAAAATTTCAAATACCATTTATTAATATATAATTAGTTAACATACCCATATAACCTAAATATGAATAAATAAATCGTTAAATGGATAAGTGAATAAAAAAATAAAACAATTAAATATTGCCATATTATTTTCTAAATCATTTTTCCATATTGTTTTGTAAAATAATTTAATAAATATAGCATTATTGAAACAAAACAGGATGTAGAAATGCTGCTGATTCTTGGCAACAAATATAATAATTCTGAAAAATTCTTATCTTTATTTGAACTTTGAATTACAGGACAATAAATAGTAAAGATTGGCCGAGCAATTAGTAGATAGACATTAATTACTTGGCAGCATCTATTCTACAAATTAATCAAAGACAATAAAATAAATAAATAAAAATCCAGCACTAAAGTTGAAGCAAATTACATAATATTTCTGAAAAATCTTATTTCACAAACAAATAATAAAATAAAGCATAGAAAAACTTGATTGGATGAGATCATTTAGACATGGATGGAGGAAACATAGGAGAAGCGGTGGGTGGGCCATTCCAACCTATTTAAGACATAAAAAAAAATAAAAATAAAAATAAAAAATCATAAATGTTAGAATATGAGGTGAAATAATGAATATCCAAGGAGATAGGGTTAATTGATCAGTAATGGTATAATCATTCTGAATTTTGACCATTATGCTTAACAAATTTAAAATTGTTGTCATTGAATAATTTATTTGCTGAATAAATTGTCTTTAGTGATGATCAAATTTATTTTTATTACTAAAACATATTTTTAATAACAGTTTTAATAAAAATTCTATCAAAATGTTCTGATAATAGTATTTTTCAAAATTAATTTACCTTTGGAGGGTCGGAAGCCTAAAGATTTGAGGTGAGCATACTCTTGGCAAAGTGCAAATGGTCCGCATAAGAAATGAACACAACAATCATGACAAGGTTTTTGTGAGAGGCCATATTTTGTACGTAGTTTTTTTCTATTTAGACATGATATAAGCCATCCCAAACAAAACATGTCCATTACACAGCACAAACCACCTTTCCATATGCATGCTACAAGAACCTCAAAAAAAAAATAAAAAATAAAAAAAAAAAATAAAAAAAAAAAACCAAAAACCAAAAACCAAAAACCATGTTACAATTTATTTTTGTAATTTGGTTAAAATGAAGAAAAGTTAACATATTATGCATTAATTTTTTTGTTAAAAAAAAAATTAAACGTTTAATCAACTATTTTTTTTTATAGCTAGAATATAATAAGTAGATACTTACAATTTTCTTCTTCACTCACAATTTCTGCAATTTGGCCGAAGGTAACGCAAGGGCAGCACCAGGTTTTGCAACCTACAGGGTCATCCATAAAAGCATTATTTCAAGAAAAGCAAAAACTTACAGACTAAATTCATCAAAAAAAAAAAACTTCAGAATAATATAATATAAATAATGGATATATAGATTGGATTTATAGGAAGGACAATATCTTACAGATAGAGTATGAACAGCCTCCACATTCACAAAGGCCAACAGACCATTCAGAGTGGTGTGACATTTTCTATTCGAATATACTAGCCAGCCTGATGGTCTCACTATGAATATATATATATATATATATATATATATAATAGTATTTGGCATACAAGAAAAAGTTATAATGAGGAAGTTAAGATATTCTTCGCATTCAGCATACCATTATAAGACAATCAAATTTTCATTTACCAAAAAAAAGACAATCAAATATTGACCATTTTTTATTTTACCATATGCGCGTCATTAGTAAAATTGTCTTGGACATGCTTAATTAAATCCTTCATTATGGGGACATATAAATTTATTTTTTAATTAAAATCACTGATTATGCGAACAAAATATTGACAATCAAAGCTCTTTCCATCTCAATTAATCCAACTAACATTTGCACCCCACTTTCATCAGCTCCATATTTGGCCAGTCTTAAATATCTCCATCAACATTAATAAATATATTGTAATTTATACTATTTTTTTGAAAATTGGACTATATCTACTAAACCATCCTCAGTAACCAGTATGCACAACATTTCTGAACATGCTACAAAAAGTATTTTAAGTGGCAAACTAGAAAGATTAAAATATTTGTTAATTTGGTCAATTGGGCCCTGTGTTAATTAAATGAGCCAGGATCTTCACTTTACCTTAAAGGGGTGTATATAGAATTTATTTGGACATAAAGAAGGAAGGACCATTTTCATAGTGGCCCATAAAACCAGCATTTGGAGAGCATTTTCAGGCAGGGATAAGGATCCTTTCCATTTATAGCTAAATAGAATTTCAATTTAGATTAATCAAATTATGCCATGTTAATAAATTTGATCCAAGTGTTTGATTTGATTTATAATATATTTGGTTATACATTGGGATTATTTTTCTTCAAAAGTAATAAATTAACAATTTGTTTTTAGAGAGTTGTCATATTTGAATGTTTAACTTTTAATTATAAAACCTTAAAAAGGGAAAACTAAAACTAATTGATGGGTTTTCCAATTTAGCAATGATGACACTGCAAAAACCAAAATCTTAAATCAAATTTCTTGACATGCCAAATTTTGATTTGTCTGAGATGCTCTATTTCTCTTCAAATATGGAGAGATCAAAGGTGTAGGAAAAAAAAGAAGAAAGAATTTACGTCCGAACAAAAAAAAAAAAACCATGTTGTAAATTGAAAGCATGCTATTTAGCTATTTTACATTCCAACTAGAAGGGGATAAGAATTTTCAATTAATATCAGTTGCTTCATCAAATAATAATTAATTTTATTAATTTTAAGTGGAAATAAATAAAATACATCTAGTTTAAAAGGGAAAAAGTGTGTCTCGAATCTACAATTTTATAGGTATGGATATGAGAGGTATATCAACTGAGTTAATCTCATTTAACTTTAAACTATGGTGATGATTAAATTGACCTCAGATTATGATCATGATTAGAATTCTTTTTCCAACAAGAACTAGTAATTGTTACCCATTTAATTCAATATTAATTTTAAACTAATCTCAAAATTTTATCAAAAAAAAAAATTTGATATGTCATACTTTTTTTTGTACCCATTATAAACATGGTAGCAACTTGCTTGACACATAAAGATAATGAGACATTTTACCAACAAAAAAAGAAGAAGAAGATATTGAGACAATATTTACCGGAAAAAAATATAAAGATAGTGAGACAACAAGTCCTGGGAATACAAGCTATGTACCGTGGAGATCAAAGCGGATTGTTATTGTTTTGTTTCTTCCAACTTTCTAGTAAATCAAAGTACAAATAAGAAAAAGGCACTGAGAATGAAGCACAAGATTCATTCATCTGTCATGATTCTGGGCTGATAACATCAGTTTTTAAGCTTTCTTGTCCATCTGATCATGTTTTACAAAAACTATATAATAAGTTTGATACACAGAATTATGACTATACTTTCATCTTAATTATTACCATGCATTTCTTTTTCTATAAATATACATATGCATACAAGCAGCCTTTTCGACCATTTTGTCTGTACAGAGATTCAAGTTATATATCTACTTTTCTTTTACAACTACCCAAAAAAAAAAAAATCTACTTTTTTATGTCACGTCCGATGATTCTTTTGGTGGTGGTTAATAGTATACTGTGATATTGGGTTTCCAATGTATTATTATTATTATTACTTATTACACGCTTTTTTTTTTTATAATTAAAAAAAAACATATCCGTAGCGAGGTTATAGGTCCATGAGATATTTAGTGAGTGGACCGACCCAGACATCTTTTTAACCTGATAGGAGTCCGCGATGAGAATCCGTGTCGCTAAAATCTCCCTCCCCCTCGTGCGGTAGAAGCGAAGAGGAGCACTTGAGTCCAAATGGAGCTGCCAAGACTCAAATCTTAACTCCCGTATTCACAGGTGTGAAGGTTCGGCTAGCTCCTACCATTGGACTACACCCTCAAGTGCAGTACTAAAAGAATTTGAAAAACAGTCTTTTTTTTTTTCAAAATAATTAAAAGTTATTCAATTGTAGTACTAAAAAAATGTGAAAATATTTTCAAAATGAATAATTTTAAAATATAAAGCATTGNGGAGTCCGAGATGAGAACCAGTGTCGCTAAAATCTCCCTCCCCCTCATGCGGTAGAAGCGAAAAGGAGCACTTGAGTCCAAATGGAGCTGTCAAGACTCAAACCTTAACTCCCGTATTCACAGGTGTGAAGGTTCGGCTAGCTCCTACCATTGGACTACACTCTCAAGTGCAGTACTAAAAGAATTTGAAAAACAGTCTTTTTTTCTTTCAAAATAATTAAAAGTTATTCAATTGTAGTACTAAAAAAATGTGAAAATATTTTCAAAATGAATAATTTTAAAATATAAAGCATTGTACAACTATATATGAAATATGTACAACTATTACGAAAATGTTTATAAATTATATATAATTAATGTTATTAGTTTTATTTCATTTATGTATATATAAAAAAAAAACCCTAAATCTGCATATATATTCCTTTATTTTTTCTTTTGATATTCATAATACTCCATGTTAAAGTACATTTTATGATGATATATCAGCAAGAGGTGACTGAGAATTTTATGATGACATATAGCAATACTAAATGCTAATAATGTTTATACTCGTCCATTTTACTCATAATTAGTGTATATATATACTTTGGTGGTATGTCCCTCCAATATATATATATATATATATATATTTTATGTGGATCAATTCAATATTTGATACATATATTTTTCTTGTAGGTGCAAGATCTCAAGTCTCAACTCAGGATCATTACTTAGAAGACAAGTGTATTTTGTCATTGAGCTGTCCCCGTAGAGACATTATTTGATAATTAGTATGATTAATCCTTAACTAAACCATAACGTTTTCTTAATTCCCTGAAAAATGGATGGAGAGAAACTTTCCCTTTGTCATTATTTGGGTTAGTTCACAAAAAAAGGTATTCAAGATGGGCCCAGGTTTTGAACTTTCAATTGATGATTTGCATTCTGTGATTCACAACGGAGTATTTTGTCTTCATTGTTATAAAAGTTTGACATTTTTTTTGAGTTTCAGTTGCTTAGACAAAAATGGTTGAACTTTATTATTTGTCTCGTTGATCAAGAGCATAGCTTTTGAAAATTTGATAAGAATACTCCTAAAAAAAATGACAAATTTTGGCTTAATAGTACAATGTTCGTTGCATCTCAGAAGCATTTATTGTGATGTACTATATATTTGTCATCCTGGAACAGCCTTTGATGGCAGTACCAAACACCAACTTTTACCTTTAGCCGGTGTCTAAACGTTGAAATAACATGATCTTAGAATTTCGAAGCTCTGTTCACCATCTGATTAGATCAAGTTGATTATTTTCTTCTTGAAAAGTTGACTAATAAAAGGATTTATCTAGTTCTGCTTTCGAACATGAGTCCCCAAAGAAATAAGCAGGAATGCAGTTTGTAATGAAGCACTGCATTACAGACTTTTTTTTTTTTTTTTTTTCTTTTTTTAGCAAAGTTTCTGAATCTTTTTTTTAAGCATTATAAACTGACATGAAAATGTACTTAATAATTTGTTTCAGACACATTTGATCTAAGTTTTCATGATGGTGAATTTTGATGATATTGTTCTTCATCATATCATGATCAATAACCGTTTAATCAATCACTAAGACTAACCTGACTTAACTGTTATTCTATCAGCGAAAAGTGTCATGGACGTTCCGATAAAGAGCATGAGAAAAATTGAATTTTGTTTAGCAGTGCTTTACTCTGCATCATCTCTCTGTCTTATATTTTATGACAAGTCCTTATTGACCATATTCTTAAGCCATTATGTTCGGACTCAATATTAATATAAAGAAATTCTCATTTTAGTTAACTCTGAATGCATAACCAGTAACTTGTACAAAATCTTAAAATTTTAGCATCACTGTCTTGTGAACTACTATTGAACTTAAAACAAGTTAGAGATGTTGCCAGAATCTCATAATTTTGTACTGCAAATATAAATTCCTAATATTTTTAAGACCAATTCTCCAAGCCATCCTGCATATATAATCTGTATAACTGCAGGTTCAAAGTCTCAGTTTTAGTCATTAGCACAGACACAATTGGAAGTTTTGAAATACTCTAGCATTTAATTACTTTCCCTAGTAAACAAATCCTGATTTCAGAAATACAGAGCTAAAGTGTGATCGATTATACACTATCAAATCCACATCCTAAAAATTGACTTCAAACCAGTTCATATTCATTAATAAATGATAATAAATAAATCCTATCCAAGTCTTTAAGAAGATCCTGAGAGGCACTCATAGCAACATAAACAAACTGATAATCTTCTTGAATCCAACTGCTAATAATTGTTGAATAGCGCTTCAGTTCATCCTCAATTGCATCCCCATAGTTGTCTTGAGATTGTTATACACTTTTTTTGGTTCAATATTGGCTTAACTGTTAACCTTGAAAAGCTAGTAAAAGCTGCTTTTCATTCTCCTTCTATTGGAAATTCTAACGAATGGACTTTCTACTGTCATTCTCCTCATCTAGTGCTCTCTCAACGCTGATTTTCGAAGCGGTTCATCACTATCTAAAAAGAAAGTTTCCACTTGGTAAAATCCTTCGTAAATAGAAAACTATTTTAAGGTCATTTGTTGCAATCAATATGCTGTTTTTGGACAATAACAGCAATGGATTGGATTGGAAAAGCGATAGCATTTGGTCATTTGTTATGCTGCAATATACTTTGTTCCCTAGAATCATCATATAAATGTTTGGATTTGTGCCTATAAAATCATGAACAAGATAGAATTTAGTCCAAATTCTTCAGAGAAAAGATGGGTGACATGAACTTATTTAGCTACAAGAATATTCCATGCAATATGCTGATTCCATCTGTACACAGATTATATTTCATTAATTTTTTATATAACACCAGCTGGATTTCCATTTCCATGCAGTAGCTTATCTTGATGCTTCAGTGCTTGATTTCTTTATTATGCAAATCTATTATACAAATGGCCAAAATATTCTAAGATTTCAATCTGTTATTAAACTAAAACCCCATCTGCAATAAAAATGCAAAAAAGAATAAAAAAAACTTCTTCTATATATTAAAAACTGAAAAACTTGATTTCATTTTTCCTTATGGTTGGCACTTTATGTCAAATTATTAAAGGTCCAGGAAGATGATTATGTCATGGTAACATAATTATCATGTCAATCTTTATAGGGTAGGATTACATAATATAAACCACAGCTTCAACCAATGCCACTACTTCATCTGGTATTATATGGTTCAAGCATTATTATTCTCATTACTTTTCAAATTACAAGCTTCTCCTCCATGTTTTCCGTGACTATGCAGTTCTCGTATATTGTCCAAAAGATGCATTCCCTCGTTGACCTCGTAACAATTATTAGTATCTCTTATGCAAATACGAATTGTTTTACCTTTATTCATCCTCCATTGTTTTAGTGGTTACACTGTGAAGTCTAGTAATGGGATTTCAGTGTGTATTACAAACCACTCAATCATGGTGTTACTAAAGAGACAATTTTTATTTAAACGATAAAATTCCGTGACATCAGCATGAATTCTGCATCAAATTATTGGTCGAAACATTCAAAATCATGGAGACTTTACTATGTTAAAAGTTTTTTTCTTTTTCTTTTTTCCTTCTTAAAACTCAGCAGAGAATGGAGTGCCTAGTTAGAAATGAAGTTAGGTACTACTGAAAGCTTATTGGTGATTTGCAAAAGACCCACAAAAAGAATGGGCCACAGAAAAGAAAACTGTGTAACACCCACTATTTTCATTCTCTTAATTTTGTTCACTTGGTTTAGTGCTATTGTCTCTTTCAGTGTATATATATATCCTCCACTAATAGATACACTAAAGTTGGTCTTCCTTTATCATAATTAGTCCTAATTCATTGATGCATTTTGCATGTTCCCCACCCAAATCTAAGGCGTCTTTCGATTTCATCCATTTTCTTTTCCCCCAAACAATTTGGCAATTGCTACAGTTGTTCTGCATATGGATTTCTCTGCACTGATGATAGCACCAGTAACTTATAGTCCATTCCTTGATACTCAACGGCCCAATTTGCATCATTGCCATACTTCCTTCATTCTTGTATACCAGCAACAAAATGAAGTTAATTCATACCCTTTTGTATCCATGAAAAAAGATGAACAATATTTTGCAAGTGTCAAAATTTGGTCGGACATGGATTTTATTTATTTCACTACTACAGAAAATAGCTATTGACGACGGCCATACTTTTATATAGACGTCGGTTGAAAAAGAGAGCCGTCGTTGATAAAATAAGACGTCGGTTAAAAAACATCAACGACGGTTTTAACTGTAACCGTCGTCTAAAGTTACATTAAAGACGACGGTTACTTCAACAACCGTCGTTGATAAAAGACTAAAATACACGTGGCAGCAACATTGTAGCCACGTGTATGTTGAAGAGTATAGACGACGGTTCCTAAAAGAACCGTCGTCTATTGTTAACTTATCGACGACGGTTCCTTTAGGAACCGTCGTCTATACTTACATAATAGACGACGGTTCAAGGATCCATCGTCAATACTTTGTGTATACCTGGGTAAAGACGACTGTTTTAAGCTAAAACCGTCGTCTTTTGGTTTTTTT
>QANX01004180.1:105285-115452 GCA_003254975.1 Ochetophila trinervis
AAACCGTCGTCAATAATAAACACAAAGACGACGGTTCCTCTTATGAACCGTCGTCTTTGTGTTTATTATTGACGACGGTTTATAATAAAAACCGTCGTCGATATTTAAACATAGACGACGGTTTTTAACCGTCGTCGATGTTTTTTGAGTATTGACGACGCCTTATTAGACGACGGTTTCGTGTCCGTCGTCTAAACACGTAAGACGACGGATTTTAACAGTCGTCTTTGACCCTATTTTGTAGTAGTGTTTATTTGATTTGTGTATTTGTCTCCATGCTGCATGGGATAATATAAGTTGACTGCATGGAAACTAGCCCACCAAGTACTGCCTGCACGCTTGACAGAAACAAACCAAAGAGATTCGACTATAAATTACAATGGTGAAAATGAAAGGAATTGGAAATTGGTCATTTTCTATACACCAAGTGGTAATTGGTATATTAATCGCAGAAGAGGGAAATATATGCTTGTAGTTCTACTCAAATAGTACTTTTCCTGATGGCTAATTTATGTTCAAACTATGCCCTTTCAAGAACCAGCATATTTGGTCCAATGTATTTGGATATTGTTAGCTAGAATCTCCACTTTTCAGAGCCTCTTAGCTTTTCAATTTCATATCCTCGTATTCTGGTAGAGAATTATAATATTTCTAGATTCCAATAATCATTTTGAGGTCTAAAATGTTTTGTCCTGGTTGATAGGATACAGGGGATGCAAGCCAAGTATAGGGCTTAAAAAAAAATTCTCAAAAGCTTATAGTGCTAATAATCACTGCCTTAGATAATGATTTTGAGTGGAGATTTATTGTTCAACTTCATTTTTAGCTTACCATGTTAATTAATGGCTTTTTATATATATCTTGCTCTTTTTAGATATTCTAACTATTTTCCAACCGCTTATATTCATTTAAAGCCATTGCTTCTGCGAACAGATCAAGGTAAAATAATCTCAATCTCAATCTCAAAACTCATTTTTCTCATTCCTCTTTGCCTAAAGAGCACAATATTTGATTCATAGTGAATAAGATCTTTGCCATCTATACAAAATATTGCAATTTGCCATTTTCTACAAAAACCCATGTACTAAAAAATACTTTGGACGGTAGATAGTACAGAAATTAGAAAAGAAAGAAATAGAAGCATGAAATTTGGCACATGAAACATGTTGAGGGAAATTTTTGTATAACAAAGTATAGAAACGGTTTGTTTTATGTTTTGTAGGATAAAATTTCATAGAACTTTGCCTTAAATGAGACTTTTTTTTTCTTTTTGAAAAAATCCACGTTTTGTATTTACAATTATGTAATTTATGTAGGTATAGTCTGAGCAAACAAATAAAGTGACTGACCACAAATGGTCATATTTTTTTCATGATTGTATTGTTCTTGTCATTAAAAATCATTATCTATTTCATGCATTTCATGTTTTCTTCCTAACCCTCTTTTTACACTTACTTTCCCCTCTGTTTTTAAGCCTAATCTTTTTCTTGCTTACTAAATTAAACAAAAGATAAATTGATCTCTCATAATTATGTGTGTAAAAGTTGAAATTAGATTTTTTGAAAAAGATTATTTTTTTTTTAAAAATGCACAATTTTAACATATTTTGCCATTATGCTACCCAATGCAATGTGTATACGCGAATTTTTATCAAATTGATGTACTATATAACATTTTTTTTTTTGTCATACATGTATGATTTGTTTTAGACAGTCCATTTATGGCTAAAAGATTTTTCCACTAAGTAGGAGAATTATTTTTATTTCTGTGACAATAAAGGTACTTTTATTTTATTTTTTGGAAACAAAGTGAAAATAAAGGTACTTAATGATTGCATTATCGTGACAACAAAAAAATATGAGATAAATGCAATTTAGTATATGTAGTTTAATAAACTTACACATTAAATTTTTAAGTTTCAAATGTATAATATTAAGCTTCCAATTTACATTATATGCCACAATAGGCCTTTAAATTTCAAGTGTATCACATTAAGCTTTCAATTTACGTTCTATGTCACATTAAGCCCTTAAGTTTTAAATATATCACATTAATCTTTCAATCTATATTTTATGCCATAATAAATTAGGTCACATTAAAATATCATTATATGCCTTTTATTATGATATAAAATATAAATTAGAAGATTAATATGGTACAGTTGAAATTTGAAAGTTTAATGTGACATAGAATATAAATTTAAAGCTTAATGTGATACACTTGAAATTTGAAAGCCTAATGTAGCATATAATGTAAATTGGATGCTTAATGTGATACATTTAAAATTTAAGAGCCCAATATGCAAATTTATCAAACTACAAAGTATTAAAATGTATTTATCTTAAAAAATATAATGGATAATGATAGGGTCATGATCATTATAACTTAGGTCTTGTTTGGCATAGCTTTTGCTTTTGATTCTGCTTCTTTTCTGCTTCTTCAAAAGTGCTTCCTGAAAAAGCTAGTCTTTACCGACTTTGATAAAAAAAGGTTTTTGGAGGCCACAAGCACTTTTAGAAAATTATCCAAACACTTTCAAAAGCAGCTTTTGAACTCTAAAAGCTGTTTTTGGCTTCCCAGAAACTATGCCAAACAAAGCATTACTTTCACTTAATTATGATTCATTATCTTTTTAATTTACTACCAAAACACTTATATATTTATATATATACATATATATTTGGAGCTTGAAAGCGTCCTCTGTGTTATACGTTTTTTTTTTTTTTTGAACTCTGTGTTATACGTTGCTCACACATGGACGTGTATGAATATTTGCTAATATAGAATTAATATGACACTTTGACATATTTCTGCTACCAAATAGATATCAAATTAATTATAAACAATATTTTAAATTATTAAGACATTTATTTTATGGTTACAGTTTTAATATAAAATTAATTATCGAACCAGATGTTTTCCTTTTGTCAAATCACTATTAAATTATTTTTAAAAAATCCAATTAGAAGACATTGAAGTGCAATTATTCCTAAATTAAAACATGCAAGTATAAATTATATAATATTATATCCATTAGTGTATATATCTATCAGATTCTACATATGCACGGTGCACAAATATGAATGTGGTGTATCGCACTACATCATGTTGCTTGACCTTGTTTTTTGTGATTGGTAGGGGGCAGATGCAGATTCAATTAAAATGATGGCTTTTTGCAGTCTTAAGAAATGAAATGACTATTTAATCACCAAACACCTAAAGTTATACCTTATTAGTTTAACATTTTTACCAAATTAAGATTATCGTTAATTTTGCTCTACCTAATTTCTAACCTCTGATTCAGCATTTAGTCGAATACTATTTATCTATTGCACAAAAAAATAGTCTTATTATTGTTATTATTATTGGAAATAAAAGTCTTATTTGGATATACTTACTTTGAGACTTATCAATATACATGCATTGCATCTTAATAAGAGATACAATTTGACCACTAAACACCCCCACTTTTTGGTTAAAAAACAAAGAATTCCTTCTCTCTTTTTTTCTAATTCGAAACAAAAATATATAAATGGAATTTTAAATTCATTCTATATATATATATATATATATATGATGGATCCCAACTAGTTCTGACCATAGATTGCTTAATTTGTAAATATTTTTCTGTGTCTGTGACAATTAATGAACATTATTCCCTGGTAATAATAATAAAAAAAAAACATAAAAAAAAAAAAAAAACAGGGAACCAAAAAACAAGACTAATTAGCATTCTTCGACCAGCCTTGTTACTATCGAATCTCATGTATAAATAAATCCTAGATCATTAAAGAGATTCTGGTGCCCAAGCTAGGAGATTCAAGAGCCTAAAATTAATTAATTTGTCCAATTCAAAAATTTATCCAAAAATTATATAAAAAGTCATATAGAATCAATTATTGAGTACCCTTTGGAGAATATTTTGCTAATTGATATCAATACTATATTTATGTAATTAATATCCCAAAGAAGTAGGATTGACATTGACGCATGCAATATTAATTAGTTTAATATACTTTACAAAGACAATGCGTACATAAATTTATATCTTTGTTTTCTCTGTAAAAAAAAAAATCAATCTAATGCAACTCCATCTAACCCACTTCACGAAGAAATTTAAGCACAAAATATTCTTCTTCTAGCTATGAAGTTTGTGGAATTTTGGTTGTCAACCAGTTGATTAAAAAAAGAAAGAGAATTTGATAATCCACGAAAGCAAATCGTTTCAGGCTTTTGTGATATACATACATAATGGACTACACATCCATTTAGTCACAGAAATCTACCTAAAATATTACTCAATTTAAGGATTAAAGTAAAACCCCCAAAAAGCTAAGATGAATGTTGAATAGAAAATTGAAGAATATATCAGAGTATTAGTGGAGGACGCAATAGAGTTTCGGGGGATACATAATTTTCCTTAATTAATTAAAGTAAACATTTTTCAATGGGCAGCTGAGGTAGAAAATGCTCTGTTGCAAAAATCCCATATTGGACATTCTTGCTCTGGTGAAAAGAGAACACTCGGCCAGACCAACTTGGTGTCTAGAAAATATTATTTTACTCTCTGAATTCAGTTTGAGAAGGTGGATACCACAGGTTCTGCCTTTTAAGGTGTCGATTGGTCGAAATTTAAATTTAAACTGTATATCCAATTCAAGGGAATCTTAGTAATTTTTTGGTTCTACTCTCCTAATTAATTAATTATCCACAAATAGGGGACATGCACCATCTTATTCCTCCCATAATCATGGTCATTTTATTTGTTTGGCTAATCCTCCTACATATTCTTTTAAGGCTTGGCTTAAATTAGGATCCCATAATTAATCTATTTTATTTTTTAAAAGCTTGAGCCATTAGAAAATTGACATATTTTATATATATATATATAATCATTCTCTTATTAAGTTTATCTGATAATATTATATTAAAAATATATGAAATCAACTATTTAGATTTAATTTTAAACAAACCCAAACAAATTCAACAAGGTTATTCTAATAAGAGACTGTTGTATATATAAATATTATTATGATCGCTCTAAAAGAAAACCATTGGAGTCTCTTTGTCAGCTTTTGAATTGCATCAATGACTGACTGATATTAAAGATGAATTTGGGATTTATAGGAGTCCATTCAAAATCATTTTACATTCATAGAGTTTTAATATTTCAATATACTCATATAGTTTAGGAATATATTTTTGAATTTCAAATAATCCAATAACTAATTCTTTAGCAATCTAGTAACTAATAGTAATAAATGTTTTGATGGTAAAATGATAAGGATATCCTAATAAGAGAATGACTATTTATATATATAAATATATATATATATATAATCATTTTACAAAATAAAGATAAAAACATGTTATAAAAAGTGGATTGAAACTTATGGTTTAGATAATTTTAAAAAATCAGTTACTAAAAGAGATAGAAAAATATTATTTGTCATCACTTGATATGTGATATTTTAAGTGGTTACCATTAAATTTTAAAATGTTTATTTTTTTATTAGAATTTTAGTACTAAAAAAAATTAATATTTTCAATTAAACTTTAATATATAAGTTAGGGTTCTACTATTGATGATTACACAAATAGCAAAACTCAAACAATTTTTTTTTTAGTTTTAATTTTTAAAACCATCTAGACCGTTGGTGAATTCAACAGTCTATAATGATATTTTTATTTTGATAAAAATATCATTATAGTAAAAGAAAGAAAAAAAAATTATATACATATATATATATATATATATATCCATACTCTTCTTCAGATAGGCCTTTGTTTAGATTCAGATACCATATTATACGTACCTATTCTAAAAAACTTAAACTCTAAGAAATTTGGCTTAACGTATATCTCCACACAGATTCTATCAATTTTCCCATTTCACTTTTTCAATATTTAAATGGCATTAAGACAAAAGCCTTTACTAGAAAACACTTTGACCTCATAAGTGACCCAAATTTTAGGGCAAACCCTGTTAAAAACCCAAAACTGTCCTTGAACTAGAGAGGGCCAAAAGCACTATCCCAATACAATATTGGCGATGGGCAACTTAAAAACCCTAAAGCTGTTTTCTTTGGGCAAAAGGGTAACCAGCATAATCCCCCATCATATTTAATATTAAAACTGTGTGTGGAGTACTTATACTTAGTGGAGGAACATAAAAAGGGGATTTTACAATGTTGTTTCAACGTCATCCACACTCAGAGGGAAAAAAAAAATAATTAAAAGTAAAAGTGTTGGATAAATTTGCTCCACACCCATTAATCAACAAAACCCACTAAATGACTAAAACCAATGTCTTTGTCTCTTGCCCTGTTCAGTACAACTTCCATACAGTCCTAGAGCCCCCAAAGTTTTCCCAGTCGGCATACAGAACAACTCAGTGTGTATATTCTGGATCTATACACGTGTTTCAACGCACCGAAAGATTGAGCCACCAACATCTCGAGAAAAATTTGGGTACAACTGTGATAGTATGCCACCTCATACAACATCCATTAATCACATACCAATTAAACGCAATGATTTTTAATAATCATTCACATGTAACATTATGATGTAAAAGTAAAATATGTGGGCCCTAACTACTAAAGGAAATAATCTACATGTTCGTTTATTAGAATGTTGCACCACATCATCGATTCAATAATCCATTCTACACAAGTTCTTTTTTAAAATTAGATGGGGAATTTGCAAAGAGAGGAGAAATTCATGAAACCCTAACTACTAATTGAAGTACTTGATTAATTAGCTTCTATTTAACTAACTTAGATCTCTATAATTACTAATTTAATCCACGTTGCTTTCAATTATGAAAAAAAAAGAGGCTTTGGATGTGCAAGTGGATTCCAATTTTTCCCACTATCATTAGGAAATGGCCAATCAAATTAATCTCACATCGGTATATACACCCTTGCCAATTCATTAAAAAAGAATAAAAAGAGTTTTTAATAAATACACCATGTTTGGTGAAAATTAAACCTAATGACCAAATTATAGATCTATGAGTTTGAGTAGTCGGGTGCCAAACTTGCAACATAAGTATCAAGTGTTGACATGCAGCTAATAATAGATTGATAGATTGAGTTTGAATGTATTTTTTGCATGCTATGCGACCAAATCTAGAATTACTGAGAATATATTTTTAGGTCAGAAGTTTAATCTTTTTTAAGTACAAAATTTTCATATTTCAATTTTATTTTTATAAAATAAAAACACTTCAAATTAAAGAAAATGAAAAATAGTTTATTAATTAATTAAACAAATTATATAAATTAAAGAAATTGTTGATAAGTTGTTCGGTTTTTAGTAGCCAATCTCTCTTTTTGGTAGGATCTGACATGCTCAGTTGTGCTAGGAATTATAGATCTTTCGAAAGCCAATCAAAAGCTTGATTGGTCATGATTTTGAGTAGGAATAGGACTTTCCACGGTACTTATTTCCTTATAGTGTCTAAAGTAATTCTGATCAAAACTCAGATATTTATTTCTTTAGTTTTGGACTTTCCAAAAATCAACGTCATTCCTAGAGCTGAATATGGTTTTTCTTTAAAAGCATCTTTTTGTTCCACTAGAATTAGTACTAGTTGAGATTCCTCAAGACTTATTTCACTAATATTGCAATTGATCTTAACAATTATTCATTGTTCCATGCTTTGGATACTAAAAAAATATTTGTTCAGCCAAACTTTAGCAAAATTTGATTTAATCCCATATCACAGTCACGAATCATATATCTTATCATGTAGGAACAATAAAATTCTCAAATTCAAATCTCTCCACCTTCAATATCAAAAAAATAAAAAAAAATTCTTTGATCAGCACCAAATTTATATCAGCAAACTTACTTCTCATTAATCCCATCAATAAAATTGGCTGAACATACTATGTAACAGCTGACAAGATGATTAAAATTGGTCCTTAATCTTTCAAGCTAACTTTCATGAAACTTACTTCTCATTAATCCCATCAATAAAATTGGCTGAACATACTATGTAACAGCTGACAAGATGATTAAAATTGGTCCTTAATCTTTCAAGCTAACTTTCATGAACTTTGACCTTGGCATTTTATCGTAACTTTGTTCAATTATGGCAAGCAAAATTCCATGGCCCNTTTTTTTTTTTTTTTTTTTGGTAAATTTGGTAGCTTGGTTCGTTCTTAATCTGAACTCTGGATCTATCTTTGAGGTAAAAAAAATACTAGGCTGTCTCTTTGGGGACAATTTAATGCTAATCAGAGAAAATTATTTCGAACTAGAAACAATATTTCCTAAAATTGATTTTATTAGTTTCTTTCTTCACACCGACAACTTGCCATGACAAGTTATTAATCACCGATCAGCGGGCAGGTAGCTAGAGTTTAGCACAGCTATTAGAAAAAATTGTCTGCCGAAGATACCGACCATTGTGAAAGCAACGAAAAATCAAACGCTACCACCATATGTTACCACAACATATACATATATAATATGTATATGCATGTATATATAGGTAACTAACCTGAATATATAATTTTAAATAATGAGAAATAATTAATAAAAATATATGTTTAAGTTCAAAGTTTAGAGCCATAACGAACCAATTAAATAAGCTCAAAACTAAGTTGATCTTTTATAAACGTTACTTTTACCCTATATATATGAATACCAATTTGTGAAGGATGAGAGTTGGAACTAAATAGAATTGCTTTATATATATATACTATAGCTATATGTGATATTTAGTATGTTCATGTATAAAATATAAATGATAGAATTAAATGATAAATAAATAATAAGTGGATAAAGAAGTCATCAAAAAAATTTAAATATTTAAACTACTTATTTTTTTTATTTATTCATTTAATCATAGCCTTTGAATTTTGAACATAAAAAATATCTACATGATATACTGACTATATATATACTATAGCAATAATGAGTGGGACGCGCATGCACATGTTTGCAAGGTTTTAATTTTAGACCGTGTTTTAGTTTAGTTCCCCATATGTGTTTTCCTATTTCATTCCTTTTAACTGGGAATATTCCCTGAAATTGATACTTTACACCATCAAGTTATAATCACCTTTTGGATCTCCACTAATAATAATGACAAGAAATTCATAGCATGGGTTTTGTTTAATTTACATGAGTTAACTTATATATAATTTAACTTTTATTAAAAAGTCACCAAAATTTTTTTGGTGAATAGTTACCACAATTATTATAAAAAAAAATTATGCATAGATATATAATGGCACAATCAGAATTTTTCAGTTGATCAAGCTTTATTACCTAAAAATGACCTAATTAATGACAGTTTGGTGGTAAACAACCCACTTTTACGCTAATAAAACAATGAATGGGTTGTTTTGTATACAGGGTGAAGAAAAAAAAATATTAAACTTGCCAATTTGAGAAAGAAAAAAAAAAGAATTAACTAATATTTGACTGGGCTGTTTTGTATACATGATGAAGAAAAAAAATGTTAAAATTGCCAATTTGAGTGGGGGAAAAAAGAAGCATTAACTAATATTTTGACTAACAAATCAGGTTAAAACTGAAATAAAAATGAAATATGGAGGCTACATTAGTTTCCAAAATATAATAAGTTGTATAATACTGAAACAAAAACAAAAGGAAAAAAAAAAAAGAAGGGGGGTAAACTGGAATAGGGAAAAAAATGAGGGGGCTAGATTGTAATTATCCAATAATATACATGTATATTTATTAAAAAATAAAACAAAACAAAACATTGAGCTACTTTGAAATTTATCACTTTTTATGCTAGTTAAAACACATAAATACTTTAGAAATAAATTTATGTTAAATATATTAAGATGGGAGTAAAATAAATGTGTTACAGTGATGGTCCACTCACAGATGGACTTAAATGGAATAATGTTAAATTACTTTTTGGAAATTGATGTTAAATTACTTTTTAAACCTCTTTTTCAGTCTTGACCCCAGCTGTGTTGCATGCTGAGGGCTGTGCCCCAATCAAATCTTCTTATATTGGCTTCACAAAAGAGAATAAACAATAATATTGTAGCTATTTGTTTTGTATATTAATCAATATTGTCATCGTTAATTATTTAAAATTTAAACATATGACAAAACTAATAAAGTAGTTAATTAGTTTATAATATATATATATATATATAATGAAACATGAAT
>QANX01004184.1:0-23786 GCA_003254975.1 Ochetophila trinervis
AAGTTATATGTATATATATATATACATAATTGCTAATATGGGCGACGTAGTCCACCACTCAATGGGAGACAGTCCATATTAGCCGTCTGATGTGTATACTCATATGCATTGACCACGTGAATATACATATCGGACGGCTAATATGGACTGTCGCCCATTGAGTGGTGGGCTACGTCGCCCATATTAGCAGCTCTGCATATATGTATTAGTATATGTGTGTATATATATTATCATCTTCTTATTTAGTAGTGGCAATTGAAGTCATGATACAAAATGTGATTCAAAAATGACTTGTTTAAATTGACATGTTTAACTTGAAATTGACATGAGTAAATTAAATTAATTCATAAAAAATTAAAATAACACTACTACAAAAACAGATCATATACGACGGTTAGAATTCTATATAAATGTCTGTTTTTGGAGTAACCGACGTTGATACATTAAGATGACGGTTATTAATTCTTGGGAACGATAATAACGACGGTCCGTCGCATAAAAAAATATAAACGACTGTTTAGGAAGAACCGTCGTTGTTGTTGTAGGTTATAAACGACGGTTACCCACTGAAATTGTCGTTTATAATGCCCTAAGACACATGGCATCCACGTGTCTTGGTTGTAGGCTATCTACGACGGTTCCCGTGGGGACCATCGTTTTTAGTCTATGTTATAAGCGACGGTTTTCCACAAAAACCGTCGTTTATAATGTCAAAAGACATGTGGATGCCACGTGTATTGGTTGTAGGATATATACGATGGTTTCAAAGGATTCCGTAGACAAAACCGTCGTGTTTACACAAAACAATCCCGTTTGGAGTAAAGACAACGGTTCCATTACAAAACCGTCATCTTATTTGGGTAAAAACGAGGGTTTCATTACAAAACCATCGTTTTTACCCCTTCTTGGGTATAAAAAAAATTAAAAATTTAAAAAAAAAAATTATTATTTGGNGTATAAAAAAAATTATTATTTGGGTAAAAAAAAAACGACGGTTCCATTACAAAACGACACTGTTTTGTAGCCGTGTTATTTGAGTAATGACGATGGGTCTAGCTTTTGTCCGTCATTTTTAACTCCGTGTTTTGTTCTTTACACGTCTCTTCCTCTCTCATTTTCCCTCACCTCTTTAGAAACCCTAAAGCATTCGCTGCTGTTCCTCCTCTTCTCCATTGTGGTCGGATTACATCTTCATTTCACAGAATATTTGTGATTTTTAATCCAAAAACTTTAAGGTTAGTACTCGGCAATCTATTTACATTGTTTTTAACAAATTGTGAATGCATTATTCTAAAAAAATGTTTGAATCCGTGCATTGAAAAGTTTGAATATTGAATATATTGTGTTCATCTAGTTGTTAATTTGTATATGACGGGCCTAACTCGTTCATTAGAAAGTTCAAATATTGAATATTGAATGTATTTGTTAATTTGTATATTGTGTATATAATCGGAAATTGTATGAACTATCTGGTGATATTTATTAAACCTGATGATATGTATGAAACCCGATGATATGTATTAAACTCGATGATATGTATGAACTACCCGTGCATATATTGTGCACATATTGTGTGAAAAATTGTATATGAGAGTTTTGGTTTAATTAGAATTTTTGTATAAGAGTTTTGTAATTAGAATATATTTAATATTTAATATAATTTTGTATAAATTGATTTAAAAGTTGCCTATACTAAACATAGACGACGGTTTCTANTTTTTATGTAGAAACCGTCGTCTATGTTTAGTATAGACGACGGTTTATATATAAAAACCGTCGTCGATAATAAACATAGACGATGGGTTCTACATAAAAACCGTCGTCTATATATTTGCCGCGTGGCGTCCACGTGGATTCGGCATGGTTTTAGACAACGATGTGGTTCGTCGTAATAATGTTTTAAACGTCGGTTTTTAACCGTCTTCTATGTTTTATGACTATCGACGATGGCTAATTAGATGACGATTTTGTGTCCGTCGTGTAAACACTTAAGACGTCGGTTTTTCATTGTTGTTTCTGACTCTATTTTCTAGTAGTGTCAACTCATTTTTCTCTATGTTGAGCCTACGTGTGTGGAGATTAAAGAATGAACATAAAAAAAGAAAAGGAAAATTGAAATATGTTAAACTATGCAGAATTCTTTGAACATGAAGAAACCAATTTGAGATATATTTGACATACAGAACGGCATAAACATGTAGACAATTTGAAATAAAAGGTCGAGGCCTCAGCTAGATAAGATTCAGTTAAAATTTATAATTTTCCAAACTAAGAAAAACCTTTAATGTACAAGAAACAATTCACAGATATGGAGTAATGTCTTGTTCTGGTCGTTCCAATCAGATTTCAAAAGGCTGAGAAAAAGAAGTTCTGCATCAATGTTTTAACCATTCAACATTAAGATACCATAATCCAACATTGAATATTATGATTGACCATATAATCTATGTCAAAAAGAATCCTAGGAATAGTACCAGCACCAAAATTAAAACATAGTTCGACACTTGTGATGGGATGCAATGTTCATATATTTTATGTACGACCTTAATACTTGATTTGAGAATGTTTTATTCACTTAAAATTGATTAATTTGTATTTTTCTATGTTTTAAGTGGATTATAATTAAACATAAAAATGACAAAACATTGGCAAAACCGTAATTAAGCAACCTTTGGCAGCAAGGCAGTGAAGCCCAGGTGCCTGGCCAGCTGCCTGAGTGGGCGCGAATTCGGTCGTTTATGTGCGTTTTTGTCAGTTTTAGCTCTAGGTTTTAGTATAAATATGTTTTATTATTGTTAGAAATGAGATAGCCGACTTTTAGAGGAATTTTAGCATTAGAATTGAGTTTTTCTCTCAAGTATATGCTTCTAAACTTCTTTTCTTGGATTGGAATAATTCTAAACTAGTTATGTAATTGTGAGACTTATTTTTATTTCAATCCAATTTAATCAGTTAGTTTATGTTCTTCTGTGTTTATTGTTTATATTTTCAATTTCTCATAATTATAATTTGGTACCGTTATTTTGTGTGAGATTGGATTATTGCTAAATTGAATTCTCAATCATATTGGATTTTTAATAATTAGTAGCAAATATACTTTAATGGTTATGATTCCAGTTTCTGTTAATTGTCTATGAAAAACATAAATTAGATTAAAACTTTGCAACTTTTGTAGAGTTTTGTCTGTATTTGACTTTTCTCTTGTTCTTGATTATTTTCTGAGATAATTTAAGATCACGTTGATTCTAGATTTAATTTCAGAATAACTAATTCATGATCGAATCTAGATTAGTTTATTTTAGTGAGAAATATAGAATAATTAGGCCATGCCTATTATTTATGCCAAAATGAATGAATAATTGGAATTTTTATGTCTATGATCAATTGTTTACTAGTCTTATGAACTATTTTGATCCCAAGACCTACTTTGTCCTTTGTGTTAGATAGCTATCTCCAACTAAATTTGACAACTTATCATATAGTGTTTTGTTCGATATCTTGATTTATTTATTTAAATCTAACATATTAAACTTTTGTATGAAAATCCAAATTTAAACTCTCAATAATACATGCAGGTTTGTATTTTGTTGTGTTTATGTCAAAATTTATTTACTCATACTCACTCGTTAAGTTTCGTGTTGAAATATACAAACTTAAATCTTCAAAAATACGTGCAGATTTGTATCATGTTAAAATTCACCAGATCTATCTCCAATGACTCTGTCCATTAGAGTTTGTTTGTCATAAAATGTAGAAGTTATTAATGTGGCAATATCTATTTAATAGACAATCAAATAAAAAATTAAACTCTAATAGTTATGTTGGTGAGTCTCCACTCTCATCTCATCTCTCCATTTATTCCTCTATCTCTAATCCATTTATTTAGCCTTTGTTGTTTTGAATTTTTTTTAAAAGACTGTCTATTTGTTTGATGTGATAAAAGTTTTTTAGCAATAGACATAGCCAATAAAAATGTTCTAAAATCACTTGACTTCATAATCAAGTCATAATTTTGTCAACAGCATCTCCAATGATTATATCAATTGAATTCTATGAGGCACATAAAATAGAAGTACTGCTTATGTGGCAAATATATTTAACAGACAGTAGATTTTCAAAATTACTCTTTAGTGGGTTCTATTCAAAATATAATATATTGATGATGTATAATTTATTTTTGTAAAAAAATAATTAATAATTGATAATGTTGTATTTATTTTGTTTTATATTCCAAATAATGATATTTTTGAGGAGTCAGACTATCTAATAAAACTTTCAAAAGTAAACAGTTTGTTAGACATCATCTATTTGTCACATCAGCCTGACAGATCTTTTGCACAAAATCATTGGAGAAATTATTTTTAAATGCTGTCTATTTATTTAATGTAACGAAATATTTTTGGCAATAAACAATTTTCCATTGAAGATGCTTTAAATTTCAGAATGCAAAATGTGTGAAAAAATTGTTAGAAAGAATATGTAAGATCTATAGAATTCATAGTTCATAGTGAAACAATGCCATTTTTTTTTAAAAGAAAAAAAAGTTGAAAGCTCATTTTGAGTACTTTTGATATGCAGACTATTAGTTTCTATTGTATTAGCCTATGAAGTCAATTTATTAGAAAAATTTATAGTGCAACTCTTTTATTTAGGATTGACCGTAAAAAGTTGACTAATTTTATAGTGTAACTTATAGAGCTACTCGGTTATGGATTAGTATTACTCAGTTACAAATCAATGTTACTTATTATTGACAATAGTATATGTTATGATCAATGTTACTTGTTTATGAACCAATCTAAGGTACTATGATCTACCTCTTATCCCATGCACATTGTATAAAATAAATCCACAAAGAACCTTGGGTTTAAATTGTATAAGCTAAAATGATTGTTCTTATAAGTAGAGATTAGCCAAAATCATTCTTTCTTTCTTTTTTCTTTTTTTTTAACAATCAATTTTAATTTCGGCAACGCATGAATTACAAGGCATTTGCTCTTAATTCCATGGGCTTTATTGTACAAAAAAATATTTGTCCGTTCCGTGAGGAAAGCTCCCCCAACAACTTTATGAGTTGGTGAAAAGAAGTAGTGGGTTGAGCAATGGATATCTGCTAGCTCTTGGTTCTATCAAAACTGAAAGTCATTGCATTCCACTTATGCAGAGTGGAATATGTGATTATTTTCATATTGTTCATCTGCATATGAAATGTTAATCATGTAATTCATAGAATAAAGAATAAAAGTAAAAATATTAGTACTGTTGACCATCAATGTTTATTTTTTGTACGACCTTCATTAAACTAATTTGTTTTGAATTTTATTCTAAGATTTTCCTGTGTATGTAATTTCTAAAGTACTCAAATATATAAATCAAACATCAACCATATTTGACAAACATTTAGTTATACAAAATATTGAGTCAAAGCGTTTATACATTTTACTGTTTTGCAAAAACAAACCATGTTTTGCATCATTTCATTAATGTGAAAAACGTGGTTTTTATACACAAATGAATTAACAAAGATGCTATTTACCAAAAAAAAAAAAGAATTAACAAAGATGCTCAATGCAATATAGAAGAGCCACACGTTTAGTAGTACAATGCAGTATAGAAGAGCCACACGTTAAGTAGTATATGGTGGGTTCTCAAGAAATGAAGTTCGGTAGTTTCTTGGACAAGGATTCAAATCCCAAAAGCACTTTTCAAACTGTTAAAGAAAATATTACCAGGAAACGTTAAGGAACGGTGTTGGACCGTTAAAGTACAGAAAACAGTAAAGAAGACAAAACAATTTAACGTGGTTCAACAGAGTAAACTCTGTCTACATCCACGGTGCTCCGGTCAAACAATCCGGAAGCTATGCTATAATCTTAGAGAAATCCAGAAATAGTACAAAGCTATGAATGTTCTACACACAGTAGAACTACCTCACCTCTAGTACAGTATTACAACACAAAGAACATATTTACACTCAGTATATCTCACACACTCAGTATTCACACATGAGAAGAACAGAGAAGATGAAGATGAACAGGTAAATTACAACACACACACGCAGAGCATCTCTCTCTAACCTCTCACTAGAAACCCTAGAAAATTGACCACTGAACCGTCTCAACATTATACAGTAAGTATATACAAAACAGTAAACGGCGCATCCAACAGCCAAGAAGAGATCACGTGTCACAATCGTAGCCTTCTAGAAAACTCAACCGGTTCCAAGAGAGAAACGCACCGTTTCATTAACCCTCATCATTAATAACAATAAAAGTTAATTAACAGTAATAATAATAATCATTAAACAGATAGTAACTGAAATAATAATAATAATGTCAGAATTAAATATCTAACACAAACAATGAAAGAGTTTGTGCTATCAGGTATCAAGTACCTGAAGACTGAAATGGTCTAGAACAGCTATAACTTTAGTTCAAAACAAAAAATCTTCCAGTTATTGATTCAGCTACTGCAAATATCAAAAATGTGCATTCAAATTTATGACTGCAACCAAGAAAACTTTGCTTTCTAACAATATGTGCCACATTGACTATGAAAGCATGTATATATAACATAAGAGTTCCTAAAACAAGCCTCAAGTTGAAAATCATTTGAAACGGAAAATGCAAGTAGAAGATCCTTTCTTACTAAAGGCAACATTGTTTGGAAAGCAGGGGAACATCTTGCGTAAACTAGTAGAAAAGAATAATGAGGAAGAGAAAGGAAGGAAAAGTTAATTTCATTTTACATTTTATATTTTTTTCATTTAATCCGATATGGGTAAAATGTAAATTTGCAAAGCATTGATAAACAAAACATTTTTTATTCCACTTTTATATTCATTTCCAAACGAAAGAGATTATAACTACATTGTCATACTGCAAAATAGTTTTCAACACAACTTGTACTACTCTACAGTCTACAACAAGAGTGCACTATGGCCTGTTAGTAGTAGGAGGNAAACAAAACTTTTTTTATTCCACTTTTATATTCATTTCCTAACGAAAGAGATTATAACTACATTGTCATACTGCAAAATAGTTTTCAACACAACTTGTACTACTCTACAGTCTACAACAAGAGTGCACTATGGCCTGTTAGTAGTAGGAGGATGTCATGTAGACTGTGTTGCAACACAAGTTATATTGAATAACATTATTCTTTCTTCATTCATGCCAAAAACATTGGAAATATTTTGAATTTTTTACAATTTTTTTCTTGTTTTTTTCATAATTTTTTCTTCTTTTCATCATTTTCATTAAGCAAAGCAAAGACAATGTTGAAAAAGTAGAAACAAAGAAAGAAGTGACAGATAGAAGCACATCTTACAAATAGCTGTACATATATTACAAATCACAGTACATGGCTTGCTGTCATAAGCTATAAACATCCAATAATTTCCTGCAAAAAAATCCAGTGTGTTAGCTTGGAGGTGCTATGTATGATTTTATTAATGTGAAATATATGGTTTTTATTACATGAATAAATTAACAAATTCCATCACTCAAAATTTTAGAAATGGATTTTAGAAATATATGGTTTTTATTGCACAAATATATGGTTCTGGTGCAATAGATTCTAGAAATTTTTAATATAGTTACAGTTTATGGGCATTTAGCAACAGCAAGATTTGATAAGAGGAAAGAGGCACCAAACAAGACTATCATATGGCAGAGTAAATCACTAAGAAAGATGAAGTAAATAATTAATTCTATGAGGATATACCAGTTCCAGCCAAATTGTAATGTGAGAAAGGCAGAGTGCAACATACAGAGAAACAGATTTTAAAAATAGGTGCGGTTATGCTACACAGTTGAATTAAAAAAGGGAAGAAAAGAGATTGTAACATTTAAATGAGTAAATATAATTTAAATGAGTATATATAATTTCTTTTACTGAAAGCCAAAGAAAAGAAAAAGAGAATCTTACTGGGTGGTTTTTGGATCAGAAAATTTGAGCCACCTACAATGGCAATGAGAGCATGAATATAAGACCAATCTTTACTAAAGGAATACACTATTAAAAACAGGGAAACATCTTGCTTGATGATACCATGTGAGAAGGTATATCCTATACTCATTTACTTCAGTAGATGAAGTAAATAATTAATTCTATGAGGAAATGCCAGTTGCAGCCAAATTGTAATGTGAGAAAGGCAGAGTGCAACATACAAAGAAACAGATCTTACAAATAGGTGTGGTTATATTACACAGGTGAATTAAAATAGGGAGAAAAGAGATTGTAACATTTAAATGAGTATATATAATTTCATTCACTGAAAGCAAAGGAAAAGAAAAAGAAAATCTTATTGGGTGGTTTTTGGATCAGAAAATTTGAGCCACCTACAATGACAATGAATGCATGTATATATATAAGACCAATGTTTACTAAAGGAATACACTGTATGAAAAACAGGGAAACATCTTGCTTGATGATACTCATCATAATATGAAGTGATTTAAAATTTGATGGCCATCCCTCTTTCGAAAATGACACCAGTTCAGGACAATTCCTTTGTATATTGGAGGGCAATGTAGCTCCTGGAAATGACTCCATTTCGAGAATGTAAATCAACAATGAACGGAGGGATGGATATCGACACCTTGAGAGTGAAGCCACCAGGTGGTGATTCTGAGATATACAAAGAGTTTCCAAGGATGGAAGATAATCAGGTAAGCATGCCCCTTTTAGCTTCAGACAATCCCACAACTTGAGCTTCTTCACGTTTGTGAAAACTCCGCCATCCACTTGTACCAATCCCCACTCTGGGCTTTAACTGAATCATGAGGTCGGAGTCTGTCAAGAACCTTCTGGGCTTTAACTGAATCATCAACATTGCCATTCCATTCTAATTCCAATTCAGTAATACGCTTTTTATCTATCACATTTGCCTCTGAATAAACATCATCGACATTTACTACATTTTCAAGTCCTTCAATCGTAAGATAACCTTGTAGATCTTTAAGCTTTCCCAACTCTTTAATACTGGATCCGCTCTCTTTGCCTACAACATAGTATCTTAATGTTTGCAGATTTTTCAAGTTGGATATTTGCGGTGGCATCTCTGTTAACCCTATCCTAATATTGTCAGATTGCGCAAGTTGATTAGAGTTGCAATGTTGGTTGGTAAGTGAGTAAGTTTCAGACATCCTTGCAATCTCAGCGTATGCAACTCATGCAATTCGCATATTGTGTCAGGTAACTTTTCAATTTCACTATAGCTTAAGTCCAAGTATCTTAGATGCTTCAAATTGACAATTGAATTCGGCAACGAAGTAAGCCGACAACAGCCCCTTAACAATAGTGTCTGCAAATTATACAGAGTACCAATGGTATCAGGTATTTCTTCAAGCTTAGAATGAGATAAATCCAAATATCTCAATAGCTTCAAATTGGCAATTGAATTTAATAACTTCATTGTGCATCGAGCTTCAATACTTAACCATCTAGACAGAGAAAGCACTCTTAAGAATTGCAATTGTTCAAAATTATGCATGTCCACCTCTAGTAGAGAGCGCAATACTCTGTTTTCGTATAGATCCTCTATTTTCTTTCCATTAATGGTATAACATCCCAAAAATGAGAAATGTCGAGTCTTCTTTACAAGGACATCTGAGTAATTATCTTGTAACCTCAAACAACATTCTCCTGATACAAACATTGCCAAATCATTCACAAGATCATGCATAGTAATATAATCTCTATCTGATCCTCTGCAATATTTGAAAAATGATCTTGAAACAAGATCTTTAACATATTCTTCTCCAACCTCTTCTGGTATTTTTGTTTTGTGGGGTTGCAAAAGATCCTGTGCCATCCACAGTAAAATCAATGTTTCCTTTTCAATTAAATAATCTTTAGGAAAAACGGAGCAGTAAGCAAAGCATCGCTTCAGATAAGGAGGCAGAAAATAATAGCTTAGCCATAGAGCTGGAAGAACATCGCAGTCATGCAAATTCCATATATCATTCCTGACTACATTTTCCCAATCTTTAGGGTCTTGTACAGAGTGCAGTAGACTACCAAGCGATTTGACCGCTAGAGGAAGACCCATGCATTTATGAACAATTCGTCTTCCAATTGCTTCCAAATCTGGACGAACACTTGGCTCATGGAAGGCATGCTTTTTAAATAATTCCCAACAATCTTTCTCTGATAGTATTTGAAGATCGAGCGCTGGAACAGTACCCAAATCCGATGCCACTTCAGCACTGCGCGTTGTCACGATGATCTTACTTCCATGTGCGGAAGATGCAAATGAACTTCTCAAATCGCACCACCGTCTATAATCCACGTTCCACACATCGTCAAGAACCAGGAGGACTTTTTTGCCTTTTAAAAACTCCTTCAATTTGAGTTGAAGTTTAAATGTTTCCTTGACGGAGGAATTTAATGAATCGGATACGACCTCCTCATAAATTGTTTTTGTCAATGCGAATACATCAGATTCTTCGGACACCGTAATCCATGCTTTGATGTCAAAAGGTTTCTCCATGATTTCGTGATCACCAATTTCGTTATAAACAAGCTGGGCAAGGGTGGTCTTGCCCATCCCACCCATGCCTACGATGGGAAGCACAGATATTATTTTATCAGCCTCATTGGATGATAAAAAGTCAATGACGGCTTGCTTATCAGCATCCCTCCCGTAGATTTCAGATTCTTCTACCAAAGCAGTTGCGCGTGATCTTCGGAAAGATGAAATAGGTAATTCAGCGCCTTCCTTCAAACCAAGGTGTTTCTTTTTTTCCACAATATAATCGAGTCTTTTGAGGATGTTCTTTATCCTCTGCTCTACATCCTTAACGTTTAGTCTAGACGAGAAGAAGTTGTTTACCTGAAACAACAGTGCAGTGCCGGAGGTTCTAGAAGACTGAGACTGATGGTCTTCAATCTGGCATCGCAAAGCTTCCGTGTTAATCTCGTCCACCAAGTCCTCTGCATCGTGGATTGCGTCTTTGAGCTTCTGAAGCCACCGTCTGACGGATGAATCAGTGAGTTGCTTCTTCTCGGCATCGTTCAGGACTCCATTGACAGACAGCAACATGATCTCTAACTTGTTGAGAAGCTCAGCGTCCACTTTGTTGCGACGAACAAAGTCGATGATAGAGTGGATCCTACGAGACAGCACTTCCAGGGAAACAGTGAGGAAAGCGACGGCAGCAGCTTCAGCAGCCATAGTCGATTAGGTTTTGGTATTCACAAAACAGAGAGAGAGAGAGAGAGAGAGGATTTTTATTCAGTACTACTGTGTGAAACTGAGATCAGATTTGGAAATATGCCTTGCCAGATAGTAGGAAGAAAGAAGGGATTTTGTTAAATTACTATATTAGGCTTGAGTGCGTCATCAATGACTGTGGTATGTGGCTAAACAGGTTTCGACCATTATCTCTCTCAAAAGTATCATAAGAAAAAAATTAAGCAAAAGAAAAGTATGAATGATGGAAAACAAAGTTAATTGGATTGGATTTGGACCGTTAGATTCTTTTTTCCTTTTTTTCTTCCTCTCTCTATCTGTTAATCTGTTGAAGCTTAAAGTCAAAAGTAAAGAATAGAAGTCGTCTCTGAGGGGACAGCATATGAAAAAGACATAACAGTGCAATAGCAGTCGGTACAATTATGCACATATTGGATTCTTCATATTTTTCAGTCACGTATTAATTTCTTTTTTCTCGAAAGGCATACATGATTGGCGAAGGTCGGCATAAATTTTGGTTTTGATTCTGTTTTTATTTTTAATTTTTTAAAAGTGTTTTTTGAAAAAGTTAATTTTAACTGTTGTTGATAAAAAAGCTTTTTGGAAGTTAAAAATATTTTTAAAAAATTATATAAACATTTTTAAAAATACTTTTTAAATTTTAAAAGCTGTTTTTAACTTATAAACTATACCAAATAAGACTTAAATTTTGCTGTTTCGAAAATGAAATGGAAATAAAAAAATAAAAATAAAAAAAGTTTAAAGCTAGTTAAAGTCTGACGCTATCGCTCTTGGTTCCATCATAATTGAGAGACTTTGTATTCAATTTTCAGAAAGTAGAATATGTGATTAATATACTCTATTTATAAAAATAAAATAAACGAGTGAAGTATATAATTCCTGTGAGACAGCTAAATATCTCACGCGCTTTATTTTATTATATATTGATGAATTTACTTTGTATGTGAGGATTGAAAAAGATACAAATGATATATTATCACTGTTCCTTGAATATACTACTTCACTTTGGCTTGTTTTATTTGTTAATTAATGACTTAAATGTTGACGCCACACCTATTAAAAAAGGCTATAGGATTTAAATCTAGTACTTGGGATGCCTCTTTTAAGTATTACTAGACAATAAAAAAATGGTGTACGTACCTCTGTTCTCACATTAAATTTTTATTTATTTATTATTTCTTATCAAGGGGATTTGCATATAATAAGTCAAGTTGTATATTATTGGCATCTCTATACATAATATCTATATTGTAATAATTTAGTGGATTGTTTAGCACATTTTATAATATTATATGATAATATGGCATAAAAATTTGTTATATATCATAATTGATGATCATTTTTAATGACTGCAATTTATACGGTAAATTTTTATTAAAAATATTATATTTTATTTATAATATTAATATTATAATAAAAAAATGAATTATTTAAAAATAATTATTTAAAATGCAACATAATATATATGTTCCACTTGTTATCTATCACCTGAAAAGTGAAAGAATTAAAAAAAAAAATGAAAGAATTAAAATATTTATATCATCATTTGGTATAATTATATAATAGTTAAGTAGCCTACTAAATTATTTATTTACCTTTTTTTTTTTTTTTTTTTTGNTTGGGTCTTTTTGTGTATCAACAGGTACACCGCCAAAGGTTAAAACAATTGTTTATGACCTGAGATCTACAAAATTACGAGAAGATTTCTTTTTATACATTAAAAATTTAAAATAATTGTTTCTGATGGAAATAAATATTATATAAATATATATTCATTTTCAAATCTTGAATATATCTCTTGGGCCTCTGTCCCGTGAAAAGGAAATCTATTAAATATAATAAGTCAAGTTGTATATTTTATTTTCTATTTTAGAAAATATAATTTAACAACAAACTAATAACTAATGTTAAAAACACATTTTGGGTTGTAGAAAGATGGTAATTTTGCTTGCTTAAGCGAGCATGTAAATTTGAATTGAGACAAAAATGTCTAAGACATAAATGTCCAAGATAACTAATGTGTGTCGTAAATATCAAAATTAATTACTGAATTTAAACACTACCGTACTAGCAGCAAGTTCAGATCGATTCCACAGAAATTGATGATCAAAATATTTTTATTCCAATTAAAGCAAAATTAAGAAAACAAAAGAGGAATTTTATATTGGCAAATTCAAATATTAAAGAAAGTAATTTAAAAATATTGGAAATAACAATTAGAGAAAATATTGAGTCAGAGTATCTTCAATTACTAAAGAACAGATGATCACAGACACAAATAAATTCTCAATAATCATTCAATGATGGGTAAATAAAATAGCACGGCCAATTTTATTCTAAATCACAAACAATTAATTAGTTCAGATACGATCATAAATTAATCATAATTCTGAAATACCAAGAATCAACGTGACCTAAATCAATTCAGAAAAGTATTAAGAACAAGATCACCCAACAATAAACAAGTTCTACAAACGTTGTAAAACTTTAATCTATCTTGTGTTCTCCTAAGAAATTAACAAAAGCTTAGCATGCAATTATTAAAATCAAAATGCTACTAAACATAGAACATTCAATACGATTGAATTCCTAATTAGCAAATACTCAATCCACAAATAATTATAACGGATCCAAATTATAATCAAAAGAGAATTGAATAATAAACAAATAAAATGAAAGAACACAAATTGAATAATTAAAATTTAATTAAAACTTATAAACCAAGTCTCACACCTTATACTTTAGCAATGAACGATACTCTTACCCAAGAGAAAGATTTAGCTACTCATAGTTGTTAGAAATCTTTCTCTTTTTGTTGCTTTTGCTCTAAAAACGGCTCTCCTCTTTACAACAATTATATAATATATTTATAGTAAAATCTAGGGCTAAAAAGTCCACAAAAACGAGCCTAAACACTCAAATTCACTCCCATCCAGGCGCCTGGCTAGGCACCTAGGCATTGCAACTGGGTTGCACTGCTTTGCTGCCAATGTCCAGTTAATTACGGTTTTGCCACTGCTTCTTCAGTTTTTCTATTTAATTACAATTTTGCCATTGTTTCTTCATTTTTCATCCCTTTAAGCTCAAATCCACCTAAAACATAAAGAAATATAAATTAATCCATTTTATGTGAATAAAACATGCTCAAATCAAGTATTAAGGTATATAAAATATATATAAATTGCATCCCATCAATAACTATGTCCAACACTAGCAAAGCTGAAAAAATAATTTTCGAGTAAACTATGCTCGACCAAAAATGTCTAATACAAGCAATGTCGAGACAACAATATTTGAGCATGACGATCCGAGTAGAGTCAAATTTGTCTTGAGAAAAAGTGTCTAACACTAGCAACCCGAGACAAGGTCTGACCCCAGCAAGTTCGAGACAAAATCGCATAATACTGAGACAATCCTCATTGCAAAAGCAAGCCAATACATGGAAGTCGGAGAAAACACTCGGATGTCTGATACAAGTATGCAGACTCCAAATACAAACCAATTGTTAAGAATTATCAAGTTATTCACTCAGTCATATAAGTTGAGTATATCTAAAGTGAGATTCTATTGTCATGACGAGCACTCGACCAAAGTCATATGCTTGGACTCATCTATGTCCTAGCATACTAAGTCTGTTCAAATGGTTTGGCTAAGGCAATATCAAAATAGAAACTGAGGCTCAACATACAAAGTAAGACATAGGTGTACAACTCTAGAGAACCCGAAGGAGAAAATTTTCAGGATAAAGCTTGCTAACATAAAAAAAAAAAAAATGTCTTCACATTTTAAGAAACTATAGTTGTCTTCAACAACTCTAATAAAGTGTCACTTTCAAGCTTATGGTTTAATCTTATCCATCAGTATTTCAAATATTTTTTTTTATTTCTAATGCAAGAAAATATTATATAATTTTTTTTATAAATACCATGGGATGAAATGAATACAATGCTGAAGTTGCTCTCGCTGAAGTCTATATTTTCTCCCTTCCTCATCTCTTCATCTTCTTCCTCAAACTATAATAAAAAAACTGATAAAAAACTCTAAGCAAAGCGGAAAAAAAAAATACAAGAGAGTTACTAACATTTCTCTCTGAAAATATTTCAGCCAAATATCAAAAATCCAATATAGGTTTCTCCTAGCAAAAAAATTCTAGTACTTCTAGAGTAGTAATTTTTTTCAGTATTCCTACTATTAAATTTATATATAGTATGTGAAATACTTTATACATAACCAAACACTCAATATTAAATATTTTTACATATCATAAATTCAATAATAGCAGCCTTGAACAAGTAGTACTAGAATTTCTCTCCTCCCCTAGGACTAGCTAATAGGTTATAAAAATATGGATTTTTATCACTGCAGATCTCCAAACTATATCACGATTTACATTTTTATTTTTTTTTATTTTTTTCACTTTGATCATCAAACTCATATTTCGGTGTCATCGTAAGTTCTTCTTAAAGTTTTTGCTTATTTGAGGCCTTAATATGCATGTGAGGTCCATTTTAAGGGTAAAATATATAATTTTAAAAGTTTTTATCACTGCAAATCTCTAAGTATATCGCGATTATACTTTCGACTTAAAATTTTTTTTTTTTTCATTTTGATCCTCAAACGCAATCTTATTCTCTCATTTCTCTCTCTTTGGCTCTCTTTTCATTTGCAGATACAAGAAAAAAAAAATTGATCAAAAGGGTTTCAATTTTGAAAAAAAAATACTATAAAAAAAAAGAGTCTGGAAAATGATAAGGAATAAAAAACATTAAAAAAAAAAACCAATGGCTGGTTACATATTAAGCTTGGGTGTTTGTTTTCAGTCGAAATGTCACAAAATTGATGCATGGGTGACATTAGAAACATCAAGACGAAACGAACAGTACCAAAAATGGGCGAAGGTGAGAGATCCGGCTAGATATGGATACGGGTCAAGTGACATGTATCTCCTGAAATAGGTCAACCCGTGAACCCATTCCGAGTTTAAAGATGACTGAAAGACATCGTGTCATGGAATCCTTTAAAACGATGTCGTTTTTATTTGATAACTTTAAAACTAAATGTCAGATTCTGTAACGACGTTGTTTTGATGGAGATATCACCAAAACAATGTCACTTTAGTTTATGCCTTAAACGTAATAGCCAGTAGCTAAAACGACATCGTTTTGATGATTTACTTTATTTTCAAGTTTAGAACGGGTTCACAGGTCGACCAGTTTCAGGAGAAACATATCAC
Source organism: Ochetophila trinervis (assembly GCA_003254975.1). Taxonomy (NCBI): domain Eukaryota; kingdom Viridiplantae; phylum Streptophyta; class Magnoliopsida; order Rosales; family Rhamnaceae; genus Ochetophila; species Ochetophila trinervis. The sequence continues at coordinate 16,452 of QANX01004184.1, forward strand.
TAGACTCGGTTCCATACACGGCTGGATTTTTCCACTTCTATCACATTTTGCCAACAATCTTGGTGTCGTTAGCTCCGTTTCAGTGTTTCAGGTGTCACCCATTGATCAATTTGGCAAAATCTTGTCAAAGACTAACACCTAATCCCAACATAATCCACCATATTTTTCACTTTTTTTTTTTTTTTCAATTTTATGGTATTTTTATGCAATCAACCATTCAAATTCACTGCAATTTAGTTTTTTAAACTTAATTTCCAACACATATTTAATATTTGACAGTATTTTTTGTTTTTAGAATCAAAATTTTTTGATCAATTTTTTTCTTCTTATATTTGCAAATGAAATCAGAGAAAGAAATGGAGAAAATAAGCTTGCATAGAGGATAAAAAATGAGATTGAAAGAGGTGCCATGGACTTCATGTATAAATTTTTTTAGATGAAATATAAATTTGAAGATCAAAAAGAAAAATATTTAAAATAAAAGTATAAATTACAATATAGTTTAAAAATCTACAATGATAAAAACACTTAAAATTATATATTTTACCTTTAAAATGAATTTTACGTGTATTACACATATAATTTAACTCTTCATATAGACAGAAACTTAAATTAAAACATATAATGATATAAAAATATAAATTTAAAAAACAAAATAAAAAAAAATAGTTTAAAATATAAATATAAATCGTAATATAAGAAAAGCTTCTTTTTTGGTAATTGTGCACAAGAAAGGCTTTTTTCGTTTTTTGTGGGTAAAGTGCACTAGAAAGGCTTGAATTGCAAAGCATTTCTTTTAGCAGAAAAAAATAATAATATTAGAAGGCATTTGCTTTTAATTCCATATGATTGATTCTACATAAAACATCTCTGTCTGCTTTAAAAGAAAAAAGTTGGCATAAGTTTTTACTCATGATTACTGGTTTATTATATATTTATTTATTTATCTATTTATTTTTTGGGAGGAGTGTTAAGTTTCAAACTCAAAATTAGTGTGCGAAAAAATAATAATTTTCGTGCTGACTGTCCTGACAAATACACCTTATGGTTACTGGCATTAAGATACATTTTCCAATTTCATTTTTGCGTTGAAAATTCTAAATAACACTCAATTAGAAGTTTTTATCTAAAAAAAACAAATTATTGATAATTGAAAATAATTCAAATTTTAAATTGAAAATGGATATTCAAGAAAATATGAAAATCTGCTCATAAAATCTCTCTCTGTTATTATATTACATGAAAATGCAGTAAATGGGTAAGTATGACCTTCATTGTTTGTCTTTGTCAATATATCAGTCAATTGAAGCATTCTAGAGAGCGTTACTTGAAAGTGGAAACGCATCGTTTTGGTCATTTCCATTTCTGATTTCGTTCTTCAATTTTAGTAATTCAGAGCCAGGTTTTCCCTTTTGGTTTTCCATTTTGGCACCTTAAACAAGTTTTACAAGCCATTACAAAATATATCTTCGAAAGTATATAATTTAATATTAGTCCACCTCTTACAAATTTGAATTTATGAAAACCATTATATTGAATTATAATTTAATATGGTATCATAGTTGCATGTTTTAAATTTCATATTTCTTCCTATGTAAGGAGAGTCAGTTTTGGATTGCCATCTTTATAGCCACATATAAAAAGGGGTACTGGATTGTGGTGTGACTTCATGACCAACAAACTTCTATTCTTGAGTTTCAATATCAGTGGTGAAGGGATACACAAAGATGCCTAGAAAATTCAATAAATTCAAAATTGACCAGCTCCTAAGATCATCAATAATAGACACTTTAAAAACTTAATTTTTTTTTATTTTAATTTAAAGAGTTAAACATTTTTTTTCCATAACTACAATAGACTTTTTAAATTAAAATAAAGAGTAAAACTTAACTCTTAAATATAAAGAGCTAAAAATATTCTCTATATAAGACTTTTAATAGATTCATTTAATGCTTTTATAATTTTCTATGCATATTTATAATTAAATTTATTAATTATAATATTTTTTTAAAATACTATAGTGCATGAAAGAAGAAAAAAAGAGAGAGAGAAAATGTGAATTATAAATGTTTTTTGAGAATGCAAAATAAAGAGTAATTATAAATAGTGCTATTAGAGTTGGATACAAAATTTCACTCTTTATTATTTAAAATTCTTCAAAATGTTCTTTAATTTTAAAATTATACTTTTAAAATTAAAAAACATCATTGAAAATGCTCAGTTACCAAATTGAGAATTTTTCATGTTCTTGCTACTTTTTACCAAAGATTTTATAAAGGGTTTTTAGTACCATTTTAGCACCTCTCATTGAGTGTTCGAAGAAAGTGAAATTCAAGTGGGAATCTCAACTTAATCAATAGCAAACTGATCAACCCCTTTTTTGGCTTTGCCTAACTTTGGAAAAGTGTTTTGAGGTTGAAACTGAAGCCACAGTAGTGGGTATGGGAGCTGGTAAGACCTATTTGATTAAGTCGCTACCCCAGTTGTTGGCATGTCAGTATATTGACAGAAAAACTTCAGTAGATGGGCGTATAAGACGCCACTCTCACATTTATTTGTGCGATCCACCATGCAGAGTCTATCTCCATGTGAGAAGGTGTATCCTATACGTTTGTCCCACTGAAATTTTATGACTTTTGTCCAAAATTAATGCTCCAATAGTTGGTATGTCAAAAATGGACAACATACGAACAACAACTTTATGCCATTGTGGGAGCTTTCCATCATTGGGAGCATTATTTAGTCTAGAAGGCACTTATTCTTCATAGCTATATTCAAGCCTTAATTAGAAGATAAACATCAAGCCTGTTGAGTTATTCTCAAGATGTTTTTCGCTCTTATACAAGATGACATAAAGAGCACAAAGTGGTGCTGTTTTCCACTTCATTTTGTGTTGCAAAATACCAAATAAAATAACCCTTAATTAGAAGCTTTTACCTGAAAAATAAAAACATATTGAAGTTTTTATCTAATTATGGTCTGGTTGTGTTTAATGATTTTGATCTACTTGCTATTTGATGTTTATCTTTTCTTTTTCTTTTCTTTTTAAAAAAAAAAAAGAATTGAAATTTAATGTAAACTAAGGCTAATCTTTTTCTACCCAAAGGCATGAATATATTCAGTTCACAGCTACAACTGAATATTACAGTATCTTCTTACACAAGCAAAACGGAATCAAAGTGTTAAAGAAGGAAAAAAAATAAAAAAGAAGAAAGAAATGAAAGAATATAAGTTGAATATGCTGCAGACACACCAATACTCAAATTTAATGAACAATCAAGAACGTGCTACATGATATGGGAAGGCAAATATGCAACATACAGAGAAATAGATCTTACAAATAGCTGCAGATGAATTAGAATTCGCAGTATGTATCTTGTTTTCATATGCTTTAAACATCCTGTAAATTCCCTCAGAAAAATGCAATGTCTTACATATATCATTTCATTAATGTGAAATATAAGGTTTAAACTACACAGATTAATTAAGAAAGTCCAACTTTGGAAACTTAAATTTGGTTATGCAGGGATGCTAAATGCAATGGAGCAGAGCCATTCATTATATAGCAGTGAAAAATAGGGAGTCAGACCTCAGCAACCATGAGCTGGGACTGCAAGAAATGAAGTTTGATAGTTCCAAATCCCAAAAGCACTTTGAAACAAGCAAATAGAAAGACTTGAATGGTCAAGGAGAGCCATAATTTTATTTTATAATAAAAAAGCTTCCGGTTATTATATCAGCTAATTTTGCCTTCGAATATGCAACTGCCATATAGAGAACTTGAAAAATGAAAGCTTTACCAGAAGTGAGTTATAATAGAGAATAAGAAAATCACTTCATTTTCTTTTGCTCTATCCAGGACTGTATGGCAGAGAACAACGGATATATTAGACGAAAGATACTTTTTTTTTGGTAAAGTAGACAAAAGAGACTTGCATTTAAAGGGCTATTGAACATTGAATCTGAGTATAATTACATTCACTAAAAGCAAAAGAGAAAAATAGGAAATAATGGCTATGCTACTAGGCTGTTTGCAAAGGGACTATGATTTGTACTGCTCGACCTTCATTAAATTAATTCGTCCTCCTATCTGTGAAGTTTTTTCTATTGCTTTTAAGAGTAAGTTTTGAATTTTCATTCAAAGATTTTTATATATGTATGTGATTTTAAAGTAGTCAATATATAAAGCAAACATCACCCATATTACAAATATTGAGCTATGCAAAATATCAAATTATAGCTTTTGTACATTTAACTGTTTTGGAAAAACAAACCATATGTTTCGTACACATTAAACATTGGTTTAAAATATAAACAACTAACAATTCGTCAGCATATAAGGAAGCAATCTACTCAACTCCTCTGCAACTTGAATGGGATGGGTCAGATATCCTCTGCTACGTGACACAATAATTCAATCCAAACAAACAATGAGCAGAAAGAATTCATCAAAGTAATGAGAAAAAATTAAGACACATTCATTTTAGACCAGAAATAAAAATTCTGGAGTTAGATTTAGAATGAGGATCAGGAGCAACAGCGAGATTTGATAAGAGGAAAGAAGCACCAAATAGGACAATCATATGGCAGAATAAAACTGTAACAAAGATGAAGTAAATAATTAATTCTATGAGGAAATGCGAGTTGCAGCCAAATTGTAATGTGAGAAAGCAGAGTGCAATATACAGAGAAACAGATTTTACAACTAGCTGTGGTTATATTACACAGGTGAATTAAAATAGGGAAGAAAAAAGATTGTAACATTTAAATGAGAATCTTATTGAGTGGTTTTTGGATCAGAAAATTTGAGCCACCTACAATGATAACGAGAGCATGAATATAAGACCAATTTTTACTAAAAGAATACACTGTATTAAAAACAGGAAACATCTCGCTTGATGATACTCATCATGGCATCTCTGTTAACCCTGTCCTAATATTGTCGAGATTGCGCAAGTTGATTAGAGTTGCAATGTTGGTTGGTAAGTGTGTAAGTTTCTGACATCCTTGCAATCTCAGCGTATTCAACTCATGCAATTCGTATATTGTTTCAGGTAACTTTTCAATTTCACTATCACTTAAGTCCAAGTATCTTAGATGCTTCAAATTGCCAATTGAATCTGACAACGAAGTAAGCAGATAACAGTCCGTTAACAGTAGTGTCTGCAAATTTTACAGAGTACCAATTGTATCAGGTATTTCTTCAAGATCAGAATCAGATAAATCCAAATATCTCAATAGCTTCAAATTGACAATTGAATTTAATAACTTCATTGTGCATTGAGCTTCAATATTTATCCGTTTGGACAGAGAAAACACTCTTAAGAATTGCAAATGTTCAAAGTTATGCATGTCCACGTCTAGTAGAGTGCGCAATACTTTATTTTCACATAAATCCTTTATTTCCTTTTCATAATTGGTATTGTGCCGAGTCTTCCTTATAAGGACACCTGACCAATTATCTTGTAACCTCAAACAGCATTCTTCTTGTAGAAACATTGCCAAATCATTCACAAGATCATGCATAATAATAATATCTCTATATAATCCTCTGTAACATTTGAAAAATGATCTTGAAACAAGATATTTCACATATTCTTCTCCAACCTCTTCTGGTATTTTTGTTCTATGGGGTTGCAAAAGATCCTGTACAATCCACAGCAAAATCAAAATTTTCTTTTCAATTTGATAATCTTTAGGGAAAATGGAGCAGTAAGCAAAGCATCGCTTCAGATGAGGAGGGAGATAATAATAGCTCAGCCATAGAGCTGGAAGAACATCGCAGTCATGCAAATTCCATATATCATTCTTGAGTGCATTTTTCCAATCTTTGGGTTCTTGTACAGAATGCAGTAGACTACCAAGTGATTTGACCGCTAAAGGAAGACCATTGCATTTATGAACAATTTGTCTTCCAATTGCTTCCAAATCTGGATGAACACTTGGCTCTGCATTATGGAAGGCATGCTTTTTAAATAATTCCCAACAATCTTCCTCTGAGAGTATTTGAAGATTGAGCGCTGGAACTGACAGGACCCGCACTACCCAAGTCCTGCCTGCAGGACTTAATCATACTAATTAAGTCCCTAAGCAGTCAACAACCACATAATTAACAATTCGACATTCCAAACTCCTAAATACCAAAAATTTTAATGGAAATTTCGGCAGAGTTTGGTCTGTATTTATAACATTCCCCAAATTATTTACATGTACCTGCATGTCCAAAACAACAATTCTACAACATTCTAGTTCACCATTTCCATCATAACTCAGTAAACTCACAGCCATATATATATATATATATCCATATATAGAATCTCCATAATATAATTATACAATTTGTATTACATAATATAATTCTATCATATGATAAATTAATAGACAGCTAGGTAGTAAACTAGAACAATCTAATTTCACTACTACTACCTCTAACTCGCTGCTCCGGTGCTTACTAATAATAGTAGCAAAGCTAAGGATCCAAGAACCTACCTGAAACATAATTAAGAATTTTTTTGGTGGGGTGAGTATTTGCATACTCAGTGAGTAGAAACTAAATAAGAAAATAATATTTTCTTCCATATATAACGTATATAAAAATTGGTTTGTTCATACAATCTCCTTGGAAAATAGTAAGTCTTTCAAATTTCCAAAATATTCATATATTTATATATACATATACATTTAACATAATTAATATATTTGTTTATGTTAAAACGCCTTAAAATATAAAATAACACACACAATTAATGCAACCAAATATATGAGGGACGTTCAGTGAAAAGCCACAGAACATATATATATACGAACACATCATATATATACCGGGCGGGTAAGCTAACCATTAAATTCCCAGTGAAAAGCCACAGACATATATGTGAACAAATCATCATATACCGAGCAGGTAATAACCATTTCTGTGAAAATCATTGTCCCTTCATATATTCACACATATATGCAATTCATAATCTCAGCTTGGCGGCATAACCCATCGCACAAGCATAAATAATATGGCGGCATAAACCATCGCCCAATCACTTGGCGGCATAAACCATTGCACAAATATAATTAATCTGGCGGTATAAACCCTCGCCCAATCACTTGGCGGCATAAACCATCGCCCAAGTGTATCCAATGTCTAACCTCCCTACCCGGCGGCATAATCATCGCCCAAGTAGTCACCAACCTTGTTACACCCTACTCGGCGGCATACTCATCGCCCAAGTAGTCACCACATAGGTGCCATGCATTTATGAATTCACACAAAATAATCACATTCATAAATACTTTTAAACACATGTATAAATATGTATGTATTTATTCCAATGGAAATAACAA
>QANX01004184.1:24070-56480 GCA_003254975.1 Ochetophila trinervis
TTTTCCAACTAAATTTATATCATCATACACCTCAATTTTCCAATTAAAATTACTATCTCTCAACCAAATAATTTTCAAAGGTTAACAACTTAATCTAATACTTACAATTCATCATCTAATTCACCAAAATTAATTCAAACTCATTTTCTATCACCCTACATTCAAGTATTTCAACAAATCTATATAATCTCTAATAAACTACATACTCAAATCTTCCACATTCCTTTCAAATCTCTCTACTATCATTATCATCATCCACATTAACAATTATTTCTAACATATCATAATATCCTCATCAAAACACCACATTACATTTCAATAATTCCACTCATCTTCCCCTCTCAAACTCTAGATCATAAAAGCACCTTAATATATAATAGAAACAAGTGTAAAAGAGATGTTTACCTTCAATTTCAAGCCAAATACTCTAATTTTTCCAGAAATCCGAAAATACCATTGGTGTCCCTTGTTGACATCTCTTCAAAGTTAGCTTACTAAACTCACATTCAAAGCTTGGGTTTTGTAAAGGGGAGGAATGTGAAGCTTTTGGTACTAAGATTCCGGCGAGAGGTGGCCGGAATCTCTCAAAATCCGGTGAGGAAGAAATTCGGGTAAATCCTCAAAACTCACACCTAGAGTAGTTTTTGGTTAAAACAAACTTTACCAAAGTGTTTAAAAGGCCCAAAAACCTATTGGTAACCTATTTCTAAAGTTGATTTGGAAGAGAAATGAAGAAATTTGAAGCTTTCTCTCTCTAACTCACATTTTGCACTCACAGGGGAGAGAAAATGGCTGTATGCTGCGGGAGGAAGAAGGCTGAGGCCTTAATTCATATATTTGCTTTTTTATTTTTATTTTTTTTTTCAATTTTGTCCTTCTCTCAATAACACATAACCATTTAACTACAAAGGCAAAACGGTCATTTGGCAATTTTCATTATATTTTATTTTATTTTCTCATTTTTATTTTTACTTTCATTTTTAATCTTATTTTTCTTTTACACTAATTCAAATTAAAATCACTAATACATATATTTTGGTTCTAAATCTTTATTTCCTTAAATTAAATTTTAAAATTAACAATATTTTTTTCACTAATAAATATTTTCCTTATATCATTAGTGTTATTAACTATATTATTAACCATAATTAATCTCTAATTATTTTGCTAATCATACCTTAAGTTTTTAGGATGTTACAGGAACAGTACCCAAATCTGATGCGACTTTAGCAATACGCGTCGTCACGATGATCTTCAAACGAGCTTTTCAAATCGCACCACCGTCTATAATCCACGTTCCACACATCGTCAAGAACCAAGAGGACTCTTTTGTCTTTTAAAAACTCTTTCAATTGGAGTTGAAGTTGAAATGTTTCCTTGACGGTAGAATTTGATGAATCAGCTACGACTGCCTCATAAATTGTTTTTGTCAATGTGAATGCATCAGATTCTTCAGACACCGTAATCCATGCTTTGATGTCGAAAGGTTTGTCCATGACCTTATGATCACCAATTTCCTTGTAAACAAGCTGGGCAAGGGTGGTCTTGCCTATCCCACCCATGCCTACAACGGGAAGCACATAAATTATTTTATCAGCCTCATCCGATAACAAAAAGTCAATGACGGCTTGCTTATCAGCATCCCTCCCGTAGATATCAGATTCTTCCACCAAAGCAGTTGCGCACGATCTTCCAAAAGATGAAATAGGTAAACAAGCTAGGCAAGGGTGTTTCTTTTTTTCCACCATATATTCAAGTCTTTTTTTCCTCTGCTCTACATCCTTAACGTTTAGTCTAGACGAGAAGAAGTTGCGTACCAGAAACAACAATGCAGTACTGGAGGTTCTAGAAGACTGAGACTGATGGCCTTCCATCTGGCATCACAAAGCTTCAGTGTTAATCTCGTCCACCAAGTCCTCTGCATCGTGGATTGCGTCTTTGAGCTTTTGGAGCCACTGCCTGACGGCTGAGTCAGTAAGTTGCTTCTTCTCGGCATCGTTCAGGACTCCATTGACAGACAGCAACATGATCTCCAGCTTGTTGAGAAGGCCACTGTCTACTTTATTGCGATGAACAAAGTCGATGATAGAGTGGATCCTACCAGACAGCACTTCCAGGGAAACAGTGAGGAAAGCTCCGCCAACAACTTCAGCAGCCATAGTCGATTAGTTTTTGGTATTCACAAAACAGAACAAGTTGTATTTCACTTCGAACAGAGAGAGAGAAATATTTTGGTTACGAAAAGTAATGATCAGAGCAATAGCTTTGTGTTAGATCGTGTTAAAACTGTTACTTTGTTTTTTAACATGGTTCTTTAATTATTATTATTTCCTTGAATTATTTCAAGGTAAGTTCGCATGTCTTTTCCTTAATTACTGGCTTACAGCAGTAGTGGCCCCCAACATATGAAAATAAAGAAATTCTTCACAAGAACTTTCTCCTAATCTGATAGTTGAGATGTAACGGCTCTAAAAATAAAAATAAACATATTATTGCTCATCCTTCTTTTCTATTCTGTTAAAGGCTTTTTCAAACTACATGTGGCCTTCAACGTTAAATTAGTAGAATTTCAACTAGTAGACACATGCAAAGCCAAAAGTTTTTTTAGATTTTATCTTCTCTTTCCCAACATAAGCCATATATTTTAACATTTTAAAAGGAAATTATCTCATTATTTCATGCTTATCATCTAAATCTATCAATTATGGAGATCAGAAGAACTCATCTATTTATGAATTACCATTGCAAGTAAATAATAGCCAAGATATTATTTATAATTACAGCACAAGTATCGGTCAACTACATAATATATGCATACGACCTTGATCTAATCAGTAGGGCTTATAATAATACATTTTTCCTTTTTCTTTTTTGTCTTTAAAGTCAAGTTGTATANTTTTCTATAAATTTCCGTCATTTCTTTCGTTTTTTTATCGATATCGATATTTTGTCGATATTTCCATCGATATTTCCGTATTTTGAACCTTCGATATTTCCGTCGATACCGATATTTTCATCCTTGGTTGTATATATATTTTTGTAAGAAATAATCCTCAAAGCTTCACTTATTTAAATAGAGTTCAAACGGTAGCGTTTTGCTACCAGCCTCATTAAAAGAAACGGTGCCGTATCATTGGTATGTTCTGTTTTGGGGTTTCTCTCTTCGATATAAGCCTTCTTCTCAGCCTCATGTGGGACAGCAGCCATTACAGAGAATAGGAGAGAAAGTGCAGAGTGTAGAAGTGTTTTCTGGTTCTCATCTGTTCTTGAGAGAAGTGTGAGTGATTTTCTTTTCTTTGTGAGTTTAGATTAATGGTTGTATCATGGGGTTTGGGATTAGGCTTTGTGGTGTGAATATTAGTTGATTCTCTAATCTGCAAGCCTTAACTTTTCTTATCAATAATAGCAGACTCTCACTGGAGTCCGAGGACGTAGGCAAATTGCCGAACCTTGTTAAATTTGGTTGTGTTTTGCTTCCTTTGATCTATCAATATAGATTTGGATTTCCTAACAATTTTGTTTTCTGTTTTAGATAATAATTTAACAACAAACTAGTAATTAATGGTTAAAAACACCTGGGGTGTCCCCTAGGCCTACCCTGATGAAAAATTCTTGTATAGAATTCACTAATATAATGCCACATATATATTCAAAGTTTGTAATAATTTAATTAAATTTCTAAAACCCAAACTACAAGTTAGAAAATTTTGTGGAGTAGTTGCTCATAATCAATATAGAGGGTCTTCGGAATTTATGGTATTGACTGAAAGAGAAAGGAAAGTTCAAAAGAGGACAAAAACCGTGTTGAACAAGTCGACTAGACAAAGGCGTTTCGGATAAAAACTCATTAAACTTTATTTTGGCCTCCCTATCTGCTCTTACTTCCACAATTGCCCTCGTATTTCGCATCAAACTTTCATTTGCCATTGCCTTTGTTTTCATACCAATTGGTCCTTTTTTTGGAATTGTATGTTTATTTTTTATTTTATTTTTTTAGATCCTTAATTATATTCAATAGATATTTGTTATTTTGAAGGATAAAAAAAACTTTTATGACAATTCTGCAGTTTAGTTGCCTGCCACTTCTTTTGTGGAGAGTTTGTAATTATAGATGAAGGTGGAGTTTAACCATCCAACTAATAAAAGTCTAGCTTTCTTACCAAAAAATAAAAGACTAGCTGAATAAATGCTTGCTAAAACAAAATTTAAAGTTTAAAAAAATATATGTTCCCTCATAATAATTAACGAGTATGTTTAGTTATTTATCTATCGAATTAGGACACTTATTTCTTTCTACTGTTTTCATAACAATATCAACTGTCTCTAAGAGTCTAATTTTCTTGTCTATCAAAGTTTTATGTTCTAGCACTAAAACAAATGTCAAAAAGAACAAGATAATTTATATATTCGTAATTAATAAATAATTCAAATTATATTCGGCCATAAGCAAATAGTATATATACACTGTTTATATATATAATATATATATACCTAAATTATAACTAAAAATATTGCAAAAGAAAAAAGAAGTTTATAATTAAAAGAAAGATCCTTTCTTACAAAAAAAGCTTAAGTTGCTAGACCATAACAACAATGGCTTCTCAGGTGAAATTCCCAAGGAGCTTGATCAACTCCTTTCTAAGCTGCATCCAACTTGCAAGCTTGGTGTCCTTTACCTCTCCCACAACAAGCTCTCCCACTCTGGGGATTTAAACACTCTCACAGACCTTTCAAAACCTTCTCTCTCTCAATGTGAGTAAATTGCCAAACTAAAAAAAAAACCCCACTAATCTCGTTTAATCGAGAACACAAACTAAAATCAAAACCAGAAACCACCAGTTAAATTCCTACAATAAGATCAAAAAAACCCAAATCCAATCAAGAACAGCAATCGAACCTGAGCGGCCTTATAAGCTGGGAGAGTATTCTCCAACTAAATTTGACAACTTATCCTATGGTGCTGTGTTCGCTCTATCTTTGTGTACAAATTTATTTATTTAAATTTGATATATTAAATTTTTATATTTAAATATTTAAATTTAAATTTTAAAAAATACATGCGGATTCGTATTTTATTGTGTTCATATAAAAATTTATTCATCTAAATTTGCCTGTTAAATTTTATGTTGAAATATGCAAACTTAAACTGTAAAAAATACATACAAATTTGTGTAGTGTTAAAATTTACAAGATCTATCTCCAATGACTCTATCCATTAGAGTTTGTTTGGTATAAAATGTAAAAGTTATTTATGAGGCAATATCTATTTAATAGACAATCAAATAAAAATTAATCTCCAATAATTATGTTGATGAGTCTACAATCTCACTCCCCGTCTCTCTCATCTCTCAATTTCTCTGTCTCTAATCCATTTATTTGGCCTTTGTTGTTTTGATTTTTTTTAAAAGGTTGTCAATTTATTGGATATGAAAAAAGTTTGTTAGCAATAATTAAACCTAGCCATTGAAAATGTTTTAAAATCATCTGACTTCATAATCATGTCCTAATTTTGTTAAGAGCATCTTCAATAATTCTGTCCATTGAATTCTATGTTGTACATAAAATATAAGTACTGTTTATATGGCAAATATGTATTTAATAGACAATAAATTTTCAAAATTACTCTCTAGTGGATTCTGTTTAGAATAAAATATACAGATGATGTATAATTTATTTTTGTAAAAAAATAATAAATAATTGATAATGTTGTTATTTTTTTGTTTTATATTCTAAATAGTGATGGTTTTGCTGAGTCATACTATCTAACAACGTTAAACATTGTCTATTTGCATATCAACTTGGCAGATCTATTGCATAGAACCATTAGAGAATTTATTTTTTTAAAGTTGTCTTCTTATCTGATGTAACAATTTTTTTTGGCAATAAACAGTTTTCCATTGAAGATGCTTTAAATTTTAGAATGCAAAATGTGCAAAAAAAATTGTTTAGAAAGAATATGTAAGATCTATAGATTTCATAGTTCAGAGTAAAACAATGCCATTTTTTTTTTAAAGAAAACAAATTATTGGCTAAGTTTTGTTGTTTTGGTAATCAAATGGAAATGAAAAAAAGAAAACAAAAAGTTGAAAGCTCGTTCGTTTTGAGTACTTTTGATATACATGACTTATTGTATTAGCCTATAAAGTCAATTTAGTCGAAAATTTTATAGTGCAACTCTTTTATATAGGATTGACCGAAAGAAGTTACTTAGTTATAGGCTAATATTATTCAGTTATGAATCAATGTTACTTATTATTGACAAGAATATTTATTATGGACAATGTTATTTATTTATGAACTAATCTAAAGTACTAAGATATATCTACCTCTTATCCCATGCGCCTTGTATAAAATAAATCCACAGAGAACCTTGGGTTTAAATTGTATCAGCTAAAATGATTGTTCTTATAAGTAGCTTAACTAAAATCTTATTTTTTTTTTTAAAACAATCAATTTTAATTTCGGCAACGCATGAATTACAAGGCATTTGCTTTTAATTCCATGTGCTTTATTGTACAAAAAAATCTTCGTCTGTTCGGTGGGGAAAGCTCCACCAACAACTTTATGAGTTGGTAAAATTAAAGAAGTGGTGGGTTAAGCAACAGATATCTGCTAGGTCTTGGTTCTGTCAAAACTGAAAGTCTTTGCATTCCACTCACACAGAGTGGAATATGTGATCATTTTCATATCAGTCATCTGCATATGAAATGTTAATCATGTAATTCATGGCATAACGAATAAAAGTAAAAATATTTGTATTGTTGACCATCATTGTTTATTTTTTGTACGACCTTCATTAAACTAATTTGTTTTCAATTTTATTCCAAGATTTTCCTGTATATGTAATTTCTAAAGTACTCAAATATATAAATCAAACATCAACCATATTTGACAAACATTGAGTAATACAAAATATTGAGTCTAAGCGTTTATACATTTTACTGTTTTGCAAAAAACAAACCATGTTTTGTACACATTAAATAGTGGTTTAAAAAATTGACCAAAAATTAAAATGTAAACAACAACTACCAATTCCTTTGCATATAGGAAGCAATCTACTCTATTCCACTGCAACTTGAATCAGATGAGTCAGATATTGCTTATCGACTATAATACAAGTGACTGTTTTAAAGAGACAACAAGTCAGTTTGAAAATGCAGGTTAGTTGATTTCTTCATCTTCTTGAACACACACATCACAACTCTGGAGATATGCGTAATAATCTGGCAAGCAATCAGAGATGAACTCAAAAGGGAGATTTTGGAAGTGGGGGGAGAGAGCCAGATGGTTTGATGACAAAGGTAATTCAAATGCCAACTTCTCTGATTTCCAGAATTTTTTTAAGAAACAACCTTTACTGTTATAATGCATTTTGCTCTTATACAATATATCAGCACAACGTGTTGCCCTTAACCAATTTGTTTTTATGTTGAAAGTGCCAAATAATCTTTAATTAGAAGTTTTTAACCAGAAATTAATCAAAAACGCCTTGATAAGTAAAAATAAAATAGATTTTATATTGAAAATAGATTTTATATTGAAAATAGAATACTCAAAAAATTTGAAAAATTATTCTTATAAAATCTCTCCCTTATATTACATGGGTGAGTAGTAATACAATTTTAATATAAACTTGCAGAGGTGAATCTTTCTCTACCAAGGGGCTGAAAATACTTTTTAACATGTAAACGAATACGGAAGTTCACAGCTAGAACTGAATATTATACAGTATCTTCTTACACAAGCAAGAAAAAAACAAGAAATGACACTTAGAAGCTTTTGCAGTTTGTGGTTTACATATATTAAATTCTATTAGCTATTCAATCAGCTTGGAGGTAGGTGCTGGTATGCTGCAGATACTCCAATACTCAATTTTATAAACATTCAAGAAAGTGCCACGCTTAACGACATACAGCCAGAGAAGCTTGTCATTGTTGAACAATTCAATCCAAACAATGAGTGAACTGGGAATTACAACCCTGTCAAGGTAAAAGGCACCAAGAAGGGCTATATATCATATGGCAGACTATCTGAAGATTCCAACACTAAGCTTCTTATACGTTGCCTGCAAATTTTACTTTTATATATGATTCTTACAACATTCATAAACATATATATATATATATTGTTAGTTTTTGATGGTTGAATAAATGGATATTCTTGGTTTGATTGATGAATAGGAGGAACAATTAATAATGGGTTTAATTGAAAAAGGAAATATGGGACACTAGTAGATAGATTGAATAGCAAAGGCTTAATTGTTGTTTTGTAATTGTTCTTTCTTGTTGTTGTTGTTGTGTTATTACATATGGAAGCTAGGCTTCCTATTTATATACATCTTTGAGTTTTCTAGATTGTTCTAGCATAGTGCTAGATTACATCTTTCTAGATTCTTCTAGCATGGTGCTAGACTACATTTTTCTAGATTCTTCTAACATGCTAGTTTCTATGCTATTCTAGATAATTCTAGAAATCTATTTACTTAAACAATTTCTATAATCTTCTAGAAATGCATATCACCTATTTCAACATATATATATATATATATGTATGTATATATATACACAAGCAAGTGAGCACCTGTGAAGTCCCAAGCACTTTGTGAGGCCAGCAATTACAGCTCCAACAATCACAACATCTTCAATTTCTACCATGGCTTTTATTTAATGTCTTTTGGCTTTCACTTCCATTTAGTTACAAGATATTTGAGGGCACAAAGAGCACAGTGGGGAAGTAAAATAGGTCATATAACACACACACATATATATTATATATTAGAGGGAAGAAGGTAAAGATGGGGTGGAGAGTAATTAGTGAATTGAGAGCTTTGGGATAGTTCGATCCCCTTTTTTTGACTTTTGATTATCTAGTTTCAACTGCAAACCATCGCAGCTGTGGTTGTCTATCAATAAAGTTTATAGCAGCCATTGGAAGCAAAAAAGAAGAAGTATATTGCAGCCACGTTTGACTTTTAAGCAGTATCAGTTGGGTTGTGAATTGTGAATTATGAATTTGTGATCATATATTGCATTTCTATAAATTTAGTAGAAGACCAATAAGAAATTGAAACATCAGCTGCTCAAACTCATGGTTCAAATTCATCTCACCATTCAATTATATAAACCAACCTTATAGTTTCTGTTAAAGTATTATAGTTTAAGAAATGAAGTCTTATAGTTTTAAGGGAGTCAAACCTAAGCAACCATATGTCTTTGTAATCTATGACTATGCGAGGGATGTGACTAAAGTTAGGCCAATCTTCCCCTAACAATGGATAACACCAGATAAACAACTCGAAAAGAGGCTCGGCATCCAAAAATTAAATTTCTTGTGGCTAGCAGTGGAAATGATAGCATCCAAAAATTGTCAATATTTAGGCATTTCAGGTTTGGAAGAGAATGTAAGACAAGAGAAGTGAGTGGTGGGCAGCCCTTCATGTGGCAAGCACTGGATTTTGCATCCTTCAATGGACAAATGTTGAAGAAAGGCGAGGCGTCGAAGGGCACCGCCATTCAGGAATTTCAGTTTTCTAGGAGAAGATAGCTTAAGAAAAGTGAGAGTGGTGGGAAGTTGCCCTTCTCCTTTTGGAAATGCATTCATCTCTTCTTCAAGTATATAGCCGATATGTAAGGGTGTATTCTTAAGATGATTTTGCTCATGTACATGATAACAGCACAAAAGTGGTGACATTAACCAATTTCCTTGTGTTGGAAATACCAGATAACCTATAATTAGAAGTTTTTACCTGAAAAATATAAACATATTTACAATTGAAAATAAAACAGATTTTAGATTGAAAATATGGATACCCAGAAAATATGAAACTTCGCTCATAAAATCTCTCTTTCTAATGCAAAAGCAGTAAATGAGTGTACTATTCATTGTTTGTGCTCGTCAATTAGTCAATTCAAGCATCCTAAATCTTTTGTTGTTATCTAATTATGGTTGTGTTTTAAACAACTTGTTATTTTGATGTTTTTTAACTCTTGAAATTGAAATTTTAATATAAAGTGGATGAAAATACTTTTTAACATGTAAAGGAAGCTAGAGCCGAATATTATAGTATCATCTAGCACAAGCAAGACCATAAAAACCTTGAAAAAGAAGGAAAAGGAAAAAAACGACAGGAGAAGTTCTAATTTCTAAATGGAAATTCAACAATCTTAGAGTTCTATGCTGGTATCATGCAGTTACTCCAAAACTCAAATTTAATAAAACAATCACAGACTTCTAAAATTAACAAGAAGCTAATGAGAAACAGCCATAGCAAGAAGCTTATCATTGTTGAAATCAGCCATAATACTGAAACCAGGTAGATGACAGAACAGTTGAATCCGAACAAAGACTGAACTAGGAATTGCAACCCTGTCAAGAATTTAAAGTAATGAGAAAAAAAGTACGACACATGAATCTTAGACTGCAAATAAAAGTTAGATTTATAATGAGGAGCAATAGCGAGACTTGATACAAGTGAAAGAGAACCAAAAAGGAGCATCATATGGCAGATTAAAACTCTAAAAAATTTATGACATGCTAGTTGCAACCAAAGTGTATCATGAGAAATTGATGTTACAAATAGCTGCAGATAAATTACAATTCGCGTACGTTGCTGTCATATGCTTAAATATCCTGTAAATTCTTGCAGAAAAATTCAGTCTTAGATTGAATGTAAAATATATATATATATATACACACACACACACACATTACATCATTTCATTAATGTGAAAAATGTGGTTTTTATACACAAATGAATTAACAAAAATGCTCAATGCAATATAGAAGAGCCACCAGATAAGTAGAATATGGTGGGTTCTCAAGAAATGAAGTTCGGTAGTTTCTTGGACAAGGATTCAAATCCCAGAAGCAATTTTCAAACAATGAAGAGTCTGTGCTATCAGGTATCAAGTACCTAAAGACTGAAATGGTCTAGAACAGCTATAACTTAAGTTCAAAACCAAAAATCTTCCAGTTATTGAATCAGCTATTGCAAATAGCAAAAATGTGCATTCAAATTTAAGACTGCAACCATGAAAATTTTGCTTTCTTACAACATGTGCATTGAAAAATATGTGCTTCAAAAATATGTGCCACCTTGACTATGAAAGCATGTGTATATAACGTAAGAGTTCCGAAAACAAACCTCAAGTTGAAAATCATTTAAAGGGAAAAAGCAAGTAGAAGATCCTTTCTTATTAAAGGCAACAGTGTTTGAAAAGCAGGGGAACATCTTGCATAAACTAGTAGAAATGAATAATGGAGAAAGAGAAAGGAAGCAAGGAAAAGTTAATTTCATTTTACATTTTACATTTTACACAAGTTCTATTGAATAACATTATTCTTTCTTCATTCATACCAAGCAATTTGGAGAGTATTTTGAATTTTTTACAAAACAAATTCTTGTTTTTTAATTTTCATTATATTCATTTCATCATTTTCATTAAGCAATGCGAAAACAATGTTGAAAAAGTAGAAACAAAGAAAGAAATGAAAGATAGAAGCACATCTTACAAATAGCTCTACATATATTACAATTCACAGCACATAGCTTGCTGTCATAAGCTTTAAACATCCAATAATTTCCCGCAGGAAAATCCACTGTCTTAGCTTGGAGGTGCTATGTATCATTTTGTTAATGTGAAATATATGGTTTTTATTACATGTATAAATTAACAAATTCCATCACTCAAAATTTTAGAAATGGATTTTAGAAACATATGGTTTTTATTGCACAAATATATGGTTCTAGTACAATAGATTCCAGAAATTTTTTAAAATAGTTATAGTTTATGGGCATTTAGCAACAGCTAGATTTGATAAGAGGAAAGAGGCACCAAACAGGGACTATCATATGGCAGAGTAACACACTAACAGAGACGAAGTAAATAACTAATTTTATGAGGATATGCCAGTTGCAGCCAAATTGTAATGTGAGAAAGGCAGAGAGCAACATACAGAGAAACAGATTTTACAAATAGGTGCGGTGCGGTTATATTACACAGGTGAATTAAAAAGGGAAGAAAAGAGATTGTACCATCTAAATGAGTATATACAATTTCACTTACTGAAAGCAAAAGAAAAGAAAAAGAGAATCTTACTAGGTGGTTTTTGGATCAGTAAATTTGAGCCACCTACAATGACAGTGAATGCATGTATATATAAGACCAATGTTTACTAAAGGAATACACTGTATGAAAAACAGGGAAACATCTTGCTTGATGATACTCATCATGGAAAATATATAAATAAATTAAACTAATTAAACCATAAAATATGTAAGAGATTGTAGAAAAGAAATACCTAATTTTTATTATTTTTTTTAGAGCAAAGCAGAGCAGACTGATGTTGATAAAAATCATCTTGCTTGATGATTTGTATTATTTGTAGATAAAAATCTTATTTCTTTCCAATCTATGAGTATGCGAGGGATGTGACTGATGTTGGGTCAATCTTCCCCTATCCCTCTCTGGCACCGTGGCTTTAGCAATGGACATCCCCAGATGTTCAACTCGGAAAGAGACTCGGGCAGCCTTTCTTGTGGCAAGCACTGGAGCTGACCGCAACGAGCAATGGTCAATTTTTGAAGGGAGGTGAGATGTTGAAAGGTGTCTCCGTTTAGAGATGTCAGGTTTGGAAGATCCGATAGGTCAAGAGAAGTGAGAGTGTTGGGCAGCCCTTCATGTGGCAAGCACTGGATCTGAGGGCATTCAGAAATGACCAAACGTTGAAGGGAGGTGAGGTGTCGAAGGGCACTGCCATTCAGGGATTTTAGTTTTATAAGATCACGTAAGTGAAGAGAAGTGAGAGTGGTGGGAAGTTGCCCTTCCTCCTTTGGAAATGCATCCATCTCTTCTTCAAATATCCAATCAATAGATAAGGATGTAAGGGAGGTGAGCATTCCCAGATTCCACTGCAATGCGTGCCGACACTTCCTAATCTCAAGTGATTTTAAATTTGATGGCCATCCCTCTTCCGAAAGTGAAGCCAGTTCAGGACAATTCCTTTGTATATTGGAGGGCAATGTAGCTCCTGGAAATGACTCCATTTCGAGACTGTAAATCATCAATACACGGAGGGATGGATATCGATACCTTGAGAATGAAGCCACCAGGTGGTGGTTCTGAGATATAGAAAGAGTTTCCAACGATGGAAGATAATCAGGTAAGCATGCCCCTTTTAGCTTCGGACAATTCGACAACGAAAGCTGCTTCAGGTTTGGGAAAACTCCGCCATCCACTTGTACCAATGCCCACTCCTCCCACTCTGCCATTCCATCAAAAGTTAATGTTTCTAAGGACTGGAATGGCTTATTAGTTATCCCAGAATGAGAAGAACCGTCACTGTAAAATTCATCGCCTATCCTCTGCACCTTATCCAGTCCCCTAATCTCAAGGCGTTCCAGAGAAGGCAGCTGTCCCAGTGGAGGCAACATGAAACAGTTTTTACAATAGTATAAATTCACAGCTGTCACACAAGAAAATGAAGGATGCCCAACCCAATGCGAGAACCTTGTACCTCCATAATTTATAATATATAGTACCTTAAGATATGTATGAGGTCGGAGACTGTCAAGAACCTTCTGGGCTTTAACTGAATCATCAACATCATCATTCCATTCTAATTCCAATTTAGTTATACGCTTTTTATCTATCAAATTTGCCTCCACATCTTGGGCATTTACCACATTCTCAAGTCCTAGAATTTTAAGATCACCTTGGAGATCTTTAAGCTCGCCCAACTCTTTAATATTGCATCCGCTATCTTTGCCTACAGCATAGTATCTTAATGTTCGCAGATTTTTCAAGTTGGACATTTGTGGTGGCATCTCTCTTAACTCTGTGTAATAAATGTCGAGAATGCGCAAGTCGGTTAGAGTTGCAATTTTGGTTGGTAAGTGAGTAAGTTTATCACATTCTTGCAATCTCAGCGTATGCAACTTATCCAATTTGCATATTGTGTCAGGTAACTTTTCAATTGAACTCCCACTTAAGTCCAAGTATCTTAGATGCTTCAAATTGCCAATTGAATCTGGCAACGAAGTAAGCTCAGACCAGCCCCTTAACAATAGTGTCTGCAAATTATACAGAGTACCAATTGTATCAGGTATTTCTTCAAATTCAGATTCAGATAAATCCAAATATCTCAAAAGCTTCAAATTGCCAATTGAATTTAATAACTTCATACTCAACTGTCCACTTGGAGAAAGCACTCTTAAATATTGAAATGATTGCAATTGTTCAAAGTTATACATGTGCACACTTAATAGAGTGCGCAATACTTTATTTTCACATAAATGCTTTTTTTTTTTGTCTCCATCACTGGTATGGCCTGCTAAATACGAGCAATGCCGAGTCTTCTTTATAAGGACATCTGAGCACTTATCTTGTAACCTCAAACAGCGTTCTCCCGATACAAACATTGCCAAATCATTCACAAGATCATGCATAGTAATAAAATCTCTATCAACTCTTCTGCGACATTTGAAGAAAAATGATCTTGAAACAAGATCTTTCACATATTCTTCTCCAACCTCTTCTGGTATTTTTGTTTCGCAAGGTTGCAAAAGATCTTGCGCCATCCACAGCAAAATCAATTTTTCCTTTTCAATTACATAATCTTTGGGGAAAATGGAGCAGTAAGCAAAGCATCGCTTCAGATGAGGAGGCAGATAATAATAGCTCAGCCATAGAGCAGGAAGAACATCGCAGTCAGGCAAATTCCATACATCATTCTTGAGTACATTTTCCCAATCTTTAAGGTCTCGTACAGAGTGCAGTAGACTAGCAAGCGATTTGACCGCTAAAGGAAGACCTTTGCATTTATGAACAATTTGTCTTCCAATTGCTTCCAAATCTGGATCAACACTTGCCTCTGCATCAGGTAAAGCATGCTTTTTAAATAATTGCCAACAATCTTCGTCTGAGAGTATTTGCAGTTCGAGCGGTGAAACAGTACCCAAATGCTTTGCCAATTCCTTAATGCGCGTTGTCACGATGATCTTACTTCCAGGTGCGGAAGATGCAAACGATGTTTTCAACTTGCTCCACCGTTCATAATCCACGTTCCACACATCGTCGAGAACCAAGAGGAATCTTTTGCCTTCTAAAAACTTCTTCAATTTGAGTTGAAGTTCAAATAATGGTTCCGTGAAAGTGGAATTTGATGAATCAGCTCCGACCGCCTTGTAAATTGCTTTTGTTAACGCGACCACATCAGATTCTTCGGACACCGTAATCCATGCTTTGATGTCAAAAGGTTTCATCAGATCATTAATTTGGTTGTAAACAAGCTGGGCAAGGGTGGTCTTGCCCAGCCCACCCATGCCTACGATGGGAAGCACAGATAGTTTATCAGCCTCACCCGATGACAAAAACTCAATGACGGCCTGCTTATCATCAACCCTCCCGCAGATATCAGAATCTTCCACCCAAGCAGGTTCGCTTGATCTTCGGATAGATGAAATAGGTAATTCAGCGCCTTCCTTCAAACCAAAGCATTTCTTTCGATCCACAATACGTTTGACTTTGTTGAGGATGGCCTTTATCCTCCCCTCTACGTCCATAACGTTTAGTCTAGACGAGATGAAGTCGAATGCCTGAGACTGATGGCCTTCAATCTGGCATCGCAAATCTTCGGTGTTAATCTCGTCCACCAAGTCCTCTGCATCGTGGATTGCGTCACTGAGCTTCTGAAGCCACTTTCTGACGGCTGAGTCATCGAGTTGCTTCTTCTCGGCATCGTTCAGGACTCCTTTGACAGACAGTAACATGGTATCCAACTCCTCGAGAAGGCCAGCGTCCACTTTGTTGTGACGAACAAAGCCGATGATACAGTCGATCCTATCAGACAGCCTTTCCAGGAAAACAGTGAGGAAAGCGCCGACAGCAACTTCAGCAGCCATAGGTTTTTGTAATTCGCAAAACACAGACAGAGAAGGGATTTTTACTCAGAACTACTGTGTGAAATTGTGATCAGACTTGGAAATATGCCTTACCAGATAGTAGGAAGAAAGAAGGGATTTGTTAAATTACCATATTAGACTTGACCATCAGATTCTTGGTAGAAGTGGTCAGGGACAGCATATGAAAAAGACATAACAATGCAATAGCAGTCGGTACAATTATGCACACATTGGATTCTTCATATTTTTCAGTCCCGTATTAATTTCTTTTTCTCGGAAAGCATGTATGAATGGCTAAGTTTTGCTGTTTCGGAAATGAAATGGACATAAAAAAATAAAAATAAAGATAAAGTTGAAAGCTGGTTTACAGTTGACGCTATCGCTATTGGTTCATTTATAATTGAGAGACTTTGCATTCGATTTTCAGAAAGTAGTATATTAATATGCTCTATTTATAAAAATGTTAAGTATATGATTCATAAAAAAAGAAAAAGAAGAATAAAAATAGATTGGCATCTTTAGTCCAAAACCAGATCGATTTCCACCTACTAGATAAATAAAGGCAACACCTTAGCAGCAATAGCACGAAGATACTTGGCACGAATAGTCCCAGATGCTGTTTTGGTAATCAAAAGGACATTAGAAAAAAAAAGAAAAAAAAAAAGTTGAGAACTGGTTTAAAGTCTAAAGCTATCTTGGTTCTACTTCTATCATAATTATTTGCATTAAATGGACATTAAAAAAAAAAAAAAAAAAAAANNNNAAAAAAAAAAAAAAAAAAAAAAAGGTTGAAAGCTGGTTTAAAGTCTAACGCTATAGGTATTAATTGGTTCTACTTCTATCATAATTGAGAGAATTTGCATTTTATTTTCAATTTTTAGGAAGTAAAGTATGTGATTAATTTACGCTACTTGTAAAAACATTGAGTATGTGATTCATAAGAAATAATAAAAATGGAAAATAAATGACCAAAGTATATGATTCCGGTCGAGATAGCTTCCGCTAATTAAGTAGCTCTTTTAGTCATGATTGTCAAGTATTAAAATTAAGCATTCAATATATTTGATAACAACTTTTAGCTTATTCCCTCAGGACCCTCATTAATAAAACCGTGACTTTGATGGGAATATATTGGTTAGACTACGAGCTTATAAAAAATTAATCTTTATTATTCTTCTAGATAATTGCAACCACTTTATTATCAAAGTCATAATAAAACATTATTTTATCAACTATAATTTATTAATAAATAATTTATTTTAATATTATAATTTATAGGCCAGTTTTTAGATATACATATTTGCATTCTCTAATTTACTAGAGAATTTGATTAAAGAGTATCTTCAATTGTGTTCTTTATTTTAAAAAAAATATAATTTTTAAATAAAAAACATCTAGAAGAATTTTATAAATTAGTCGTTATTTTGCATTTTCCCATAATAATTATACTTCACATTTTTCCTCTCTTGTTTTCCTCAATGCACCATTTAAAAAATTTGAAATATGAAATTACAATTAATAAATTTAATAATAAGTGTCTATAGAAAATTATAAAGAAATAAATGAATTTATTAAAAGTTTTAAGTAGAAAATGTGTTTAACTCTCTATATTAAGCCTCATTTTTTTTTTCTTTTTTAATTTAGAAAGCGTATTGGATTACGAAATACAGATGTGGCTTTCTAAAATAGAGAACATTAGGATTTTAAAGAGCTTGTTGGAGATGTTTTATTATTATAACGATGAATTTAAAGTCGATAAACTTTAATCTATTGAAATTATAAAACTATACATAACTAACCGATAATGAAAATTTTATTTACTCAAAAGAAAGCTCTCAAAGCACGGGACATAGTGGTTAAATCCAAAAAAACAAACATTTTCTTTCATATACCATATGTAAGATTCTTTCTAAAAGAGTACTTTAACAACTTTATAAGTAAACATCCAAGAAGTTATTTATAGTCCAGGAAATTTCTCAAGTGAACTTCTTTGTTTGAGGGGGTTCATGGAAACCCTTCAAAAAAAGTTACTTGATATGAAAAAAAAAATTATTTAATATGAAAAAAATTACTTGATATGGAAAAAATTACCTAATATGGAAAAAATTACTTGATATGGAGGGGTTTCATGCATGAACCCCCTGTTGAATTTTCATGTGGTTCACCCAAGTAGGATCCTATAGTCCAATATAAAACCTCCATATATATTACAGTATAATTTTCTTTATGTGCACCAAAATTATTTATACTAAAGACTAAATGAAATTGTATGTCAAATCAGAGAAAAGAAACAAACTAATCTAATTTGAGCATAAAATTTTATACGATTAATTTACACTTTAGCTAGCAATCTTTAACCGTAAGATTTGTGATCGTAAGTTCAATGCCTATATATATACTTAAAACACGTCTTACGTTTTTTTATATAACCTCTTATGACCAAAAAACTTTGTTGATGTTCTTTATTCGGCTTGTACTCTTATTTAAAAACATCACAACTAAATTGTCACAATATATCAATCTAAATGCACTTTAATACTCTCTAAAATTGAATTTGTTTACATAGGGGTCTCTACAATTAATTTGTGCAATTAATATTCTCTAAATTGAAAAAAGTTGCACATTTATCCAATTTAGTTAAAATTGACAAATTCTGTCAACTTAAAAGTTACATGCATAATACGTGACCCTCAAAATTGATTTCTTTATTTTTTTATTGTACCAAAAATTAAAAACAAATTTATTTATGGCTTTTCTTTCTATTTTTTTAATTTTTTTTTAGTTTTTGGTACAATTAAAAATGAAAAAATCAATTTTTAAGAAAACTTGTTATGCACATTAAAAATTTGTTATGCAAATGACCTTTAAGTTGAGGGAATTCATCAATTTTAACTAAATTGGACAAAAGTGTAACTTTTTTTAGAGGGGGTATTAATTGTAGAGATCCTTATATGAACACACTACAAAAAAAAAAATGGGGCTTTTGTGACGGAAATCCTTGTGACGGTAAATTGCCCATCACATAAAGGTGTTTACAATGTCGGACTTATCAACGGCCGTCACAATTTTTAATTTATTTTAGGATAAATGTCACGCATTTTTGCCCGTCACAAATTAACCTGAATAGTGGGGCTAAATCTTTGGGCGGGAAAATTTTTTTAAATTTTTTGAGTTCATCTGTGACGGAAATATAAATTTTGTCACAGATTCCATGAAAAAAAAATTAATATAAAATTTACAATTATTATGTGACAGTGTTATATCCGTCACATTTGAATATTTTGTTAATTGTGACGGTCATTCTGTCAAAATTACACTTAAAATTCAAATAAAGATTTAAATTTTGACCGAAAAATTTAAAATGAAAATTACCCACCCTTACATTTAGTATAACTGTGACGGAAGTTTAAGCTTGTTGTCACAATTAGTATTTTAATTTATTAAAAATATGTTAAAAAAATTTGGGAAATTTTCAAAACCCCTTTATTTATTTTTTTTCTTCTTATTCCCCTGTTTTCCCTCGACCGGTCTCTCCATTTTATTCCCATTTTTTCCTTTCAACAGTGCGACAGCTTACCACCGCACCTCACCCTTCTTCGTCGGCAACATCCCATTTTCCGACCAGATCTGACCAACCACAACACGAAACTTGAAGTAGGCGACTTCCTCTACCACCTCATACCAGTGACTACCCGTGGAATAGCCTGTATCGCCGGAAAAAGGAAAGAAAACCGGTGGCTTACATCTCCACTGATCACCGATTTCCGGTGAGTTTTCAGTGACGAAGGTACTTGTTTACACATGTCTTGGACCATTTAAACCCATTTCTAACCTTAGTTTCGCCTAATTTGTAGTGGTTCGTGGGTTTCAAATATGGCAGCCACCACACATTTTCGGGCAAGAAATCCGGTCATCGCCGGTGGTTTTTGGTGAGGTAAACTCACCATTGCATTACCCATATCAAGTGCTTTATAATAATATATAACTTGTTCCTTAATTTCTGGTATTTAGAATTATAAGATTTTTATATGTTAAGAGTTGTAGTTGAATGAATTGGGTTATGTTTATGAAATTGATTTATAATTTCATGTCTTTAGTGATTCTTTGAGATTAGTGGGGACCCAAGGTGTAGTCTAATTACTTATGTTTATGAGTGGTAGGAGAATTCAAATTCTTGGTAATAGGTAGTTAAGTGTGTAGAGAAAGGTTGTTCCTTGGAGCCTATTGATGCATATTGTAATCTTAACATTTGAACTTCTAAGAATCTTGTTTTGTTTTGGAAATTGTATGTAAATGTGAGGTTTGAATTGGGTGTTTTTAATTACCTTAGAAACTGTTCTGATTTTGTTATAGTGTATCTCAACTTATGAGGATCTGAGATCTTTACTATATTAATTTCTGTATGTGGTTTGTTGCTGTGCTGTGATTATATGCATATATTGTTTTAGTACAAGGTTGTTTTTTTGGGTGGTTCAATGTTTAGGGGAAGTTCTGCCGGATTTTCTGTAGGATTTTCTGAAAGAATTTCCTTAGATAGGACTATTTCGAGAATTAGGGTAGGATTCTCGAAGATACTTTAAGCAGAAGAGGAATATATTATGTGCAGCAACTATTGGACCTACCCAAGGCAACTTTGCAGTCTGTGATATGAAATTTCCCTGTTTCAAGATTATCTCGGGTTGAGAGCTCCTATAAAATATTGGTTTCTGCTTTTATGCATGTTAAAATTTTATACCTGCATCTTTTCATTTACTTGGGGAAAATGTGAGGGAGTTTGCCATCATTTTTATAGATAAGATAGTTCCTATTGAACTTTTCCCTCCCTTCTTTGTTTGCAAAAATTTTTTTAGCAAGATTTTGACCAGTTAACTTGGAATGCACATTAATTGACTGCATTTGCACATAAGTCACAAGTAGTGAGAGCAAAAAATAGAGAAGGCAGTAATAATTACTATGGAAAGGATGTAGTAAGTAGAATTAAGCTCATGGAAGAACGTGAGAATAGTGTCACTCCCTGGGAAAGGATCTCATCTTCTCAACTTTGTTAAATTTGGTTGTTCATCTTTTAATATGTCCTTTTCTTTGGTTCAGTTCATCATGAAGTGTGCGTGGTTTTTGTTGGTATTTTTTGAATTTTTGTACACTTTATTTATTTTTTGTATGGTTTTGTTAATTTGTTTTGAGGCTGAATCAAATATGAATGCACTGGCTTTGAAGAAGTTCATTGAGGAAAACTAGAATGAGGTATCCGAGTGCGTCCATCTCTTAAGTCAGTGCAACAAATGGGAGACAGAGTGCTCGCTGTAAGATCACGACCACGAAGCACTGCTGGATTTTGGCAATGAGGCTGATCAACGTGCCAAGGAGGCTGAGCTTCATGTTCAAGCCTTGGAGGAGGAGGTCTGACAAATTGAAGTTCTACAAGAATGAATATGAGGCGCATGTGGTAAATTTCTTGAAGTGGCTTTTGAGTTTTGATGCTTAAATTCAGTAATTTCTTGTTTTAGTTGGTTATATTTTTTTGCCAATATGTTTATCCTGTTCTGCAAAGAGGACCCTTATTTAACTAATTACTTTTCATGTTTATGAAGTTCAATTATTTTAGAAGAAGAATGCCAATATTTTAATTTTTTTTCCAAATAAATTGTCATTTTTTATATCTGCTTGCATAGACAATGGATTTGAAAAATAAAAAGTCTTCTAAAAGAAAATTAAAGTATTTTCATTGTTTGGCTGTGGTGACAATATTTCCTAGAAAGCCACCAAATAACATTCCAAAAGACATATCAAACAGCAATTTGCATAGCAACATGAAAAAAAGCCTAAACAAGTTTACCATTATAATTTTGGGCAAATAGACAATTTTCTAGAGGCAAATCCAATAATCAATCTGATTTATCCCTTTCTTAACTCGCGTGTGTGTGTGAGTGTGATCATGCTAAGTTGTCTTTTTGGCTTGTAGGGAGAGAACCTGCTTGTGGCAGTATTAGAATAAGTACTTTAATGAGAAAATTACTGACTTTAGCGGGTGCTATGTCAAGGATGCTGATAAAGATATAATTGAATCCATAAAGGTAGAATTAATTATGTATATATTTGCATTAATCATAAGGGGTGATCAATTGAACCTCTTGTTAAATATTGAGAATTTTGTCATCATATACTATTATCAATCTTAAATACCTTAAATAACAATGTTTTTTTTTTTTTTATTTAGGTGGCTTTGATATTAATGCTTTTGGTGGAATGCAAGGTGGACAACCAAGTAATGCTTATTTATTTACTTTGCATATTTTATTTCACTACGCCAAAAACTTTAATCGGCGACACTAAATGCGCGACGAAGCAAAAAATTTGCGTCGCGATAAACTAACGGCGACACAAACATAGTGCGTCGCCTTTATTTGAACAAAATAGCGACGCAGCCACGTCGCTAAAATGTGCGTGAAATCAGCTCTCGCGACGCGCGATCAAAAACCGTCGCGAAAAATGTGGCGCGAAGCATATTCGGCGACACAAATTCGGCAAGTGTCACAAAAAATAAGCGCGCCAAATACATTTCGCGACAGGCATTCCACATATTGACAGTTACATATTAAAAAAAGGCTTTTGACTTTTACAGTACATTTTTACATCATGAAAGTAAAAGGGTCTATCAATCTATCTATTTCTTTACCTATGTTATTCTAGTTTGTCGCCATCTATGTATCTATGTAACTATTTATTTTATTCTAATTTGGCTCTACTTTATTCTATTTTGGCTTGCACATTATAGTTTGGATATATCATTGTCCTTCTCTATTGGTTCTTGTGATAGGCATATTTTAGAGTTTAATTAAAACCGCTGCTTTTATTTCATGGAAGATAAAATAACATTTCAAGGCATGTAGAAATGACATTAAGTGAAGGTGAATACTCTTCTTATATATTTAATATATCTTACATATCTTCTCTGGCTTTTTGGTTTCTTTGTTGTGTTTAAATTATTGATTTTGATGTTAATTTTTTTTCTCCCTACAGTTTGTCTTTGCAGTAATCTTTCAAGTCTAAATCTTGATGGCAAACTTTCACCTGCGATAGGAAATCTCAAGGGCCTTCAGTCCATGTAGAGTTATTCGACACTTCATAGTTAGCTATTTGAATTTTTATTTCCTTAAATTGTTGTCGAGTAGAAGCATTGAGAGAATGTGGTAAAATTAAACATTTAATTTGTAGAGAGGTTATACATTTTTGACATTTCTTTGTAAACGTTAATATTTTTTCAATGAAGCATGTAATAGGACAAATGCTTCAGTATCAAATGTCTTAATGTTAAATGAATTTCTCAAAGTTGTTTGACTACTTATTCTATTTGAATTGTACTATTTACTGATTATATTCAATGTGATGTGTTTGTATGGAAGAGATACCATATTAACATTAAATGTGAGAGAAACAAAATAAGTGAATAAAAAATAATACAAAAATATAACTGGAAAAAAATGAAAAACCTGTATATTGTGACGGTATATAGATTGTCACAGTATGTTTATTGTGACCATTTACCGTCACAAAACCGTCACAAATACGAATTTGTGACAGTTCAGCTCAGTCACTAAATCAATGCAATATATCATTGTTTTCACAAGTGACGGTATTTAGATTGTCACAGTATGTTTACTGTGACGGTCTACCATCACAAGACCGTCACAGATATTATATTGTGACGGACCAAATTTCGTCACTGAAACCCTGCCAGCGGTGACTCGCCGGAATGTCAAAATTTCCATTAATATTTGTGACCAACTAATGCCGTCACATAAAGGCAGTTTTTTGTTACGAGGAACAGTATTCCGTCACGGAAACCCTTTTGTGTCGTGGCTATTGCGACGGAAGTGTGACGGATACTAATCCGTCACAGAAAGTGGTTTTAGCGACGATTCCGTCACATATACTACACCTTGTGATAAATTTGCTTCCGCCACAAAACCCCTGTTTTTTTTGTAGTGAGTGCAGTGTCTTTTCAATTTCACCAAGTTAATATTAATTGGATAAAAGGATTGACGCACTTGGGCTTTTCACATATCCATGCCATAATCTTAAATAATTAATATTATTGGTGAGTGGTTACAATATGATTGATATTCATTAGTTAATTAATTATTTAAATTCTTCTATTATGTTTCCTTTAAATTTATGCTTACATTAAAATTAAAGACATATATATATATATATATCATATCAAACATTGCAATTTGTTACTATTGGTCATGACACCACTAAAAAAAAGGTCAGTAACGTCGAATTAAAACTGACATCTTAAGTTTTTAATATGACAAACTATACCGTCATTTTTAACATTGCTGAAGCCATCTGGCTGTCAAGGGGCGAAACTATAAACGACAGGCCACAACTAGAAACCGACGTATATAGAGGCACATATGGCACGTTAAAGACTACGGTTTATAACTAAGAACTGACATTTATAAATCAATATATAAACGTCGGTTCCAAACCAATGCCCGTTGTTTATGCTTCATGTTAAATACGACAGTTTGTAACTAAGAATCGACATTTATAAATCAATGTATAAACGTCGGCTCTCACCTATGTCTGTAGTTTTTATGTTTTTTTTTTTTTTTAATTTCCAGTGGCTTTTATATATTAAATATAATTATTTTTAATAAAATTTTAATTAAAAATATGTTTTCAATTCAAAAATAATCACTAAAAAAAAGGCTATACAAATAATAAATTTGTTATATTAAATTATACAAAATTGTAAACAATTCTAATTAAAATAACATTACTAATTACACAACAGTACTAATTAAAATAACATTTCTAATTACAAAACTCTTATACATAATTACTAATTAAACCAAACTAATAGTATCATACATTTATTTAACTACTCATACTCATCTAAGAATTTTGAAGGATTAGAAATTCCTCCAAGAAAATATGCAATCCATTCCTTTCTAAATTCATCTACAAAGTCTTATACCCAAACACAAGTTTTAAAATGTACATAAAAATCAAACAAATAATATTAATGCATTAGTAAACATAATATTATATATAAATTTAAAATCATGCTAAAATTATATTTACAGTAGAATATAACTGAGACTGTGGTTCGGATGACTTGATGTTTATTATTTTCTTCATCATCATGCATATATAATATGCACACTCATGATGTGTGGATTGCAATGGTGCCCACAAAAAATTAATTTAAAATATTAATATACACAATTTCTAATACTTTAATATTAATAAAATAAATAATTAATATATTTTACCTTTTTCGCCTCGCCAACTCAATGTTTTATTGCAACATGCATCAATTGTTGCATCAATGTATGTAAATCATAAGATTTCATGCCTTTCAACTTCAAATCATTCATCAACACAATATTCCAAAAATTTGAATAGTAGCCATCAAGAACTTTTAAATTTGTCAAACACTTGCAAAAAAAAAAAATTATCTTCCTTAGATAATGTGTAACATGCATGTAGTAGATATGTCTTTTTCTCTTCAACAACAGGACCCAAATCACTTATTGTGCCCATTTGACCAAATCCAACCGAGAATTAAGTTCATCTTTATTTTTCCAGGAATGTTAAGCAAAGTGCCAACAATACTCTCACATATATTTTTCTCAATATGCATGACATCTAAGTTATGTCTCACATATAATGACTTCCAATATTCAAGCTCAAAAAATATAGACTTCTTTTTCCAGCAATCTCAATCAACAATAAATTTTTTTCTCTGATTACCACTTTCAAATGACTTAGAATCAAGTTTTTGAAGTATATTTTCTCTCGTCATAGGCAAAGGAGTTGGACAAAACTCTTGAAATCCATTGAAAGCTTCTTTTACTTTCGAAAATGATGATCACTCAAAAGAAACCTCATATGTTCGCAAGAACTCATTTTTCTATCATTTTTTAAACTTTGAGCACATGTGTTCTCGCTACTAATAGGACAAGAACAATATCATTTAGTGGCATGACCAGAAAAATTACTATATCCGAAGAAATCATTTATAGTCCACAATAATATTGCTCGCAATGTGAAAAAAATTCCACTTACACGCATCCCAAGTTCAGATCCCCTTACCCCACAACTACTTCAGATCATTAATCAATGGCTGTAGATAAACATTTATATCATTGCCAAGTTACTTTGGTCCAGATATCAACACTATCAACATTATAAACTTCCGCTTCATACACAACCATGATGGAAGATTATATGTAACTATAAGCATAGGCCAACAATTGTATTGGGAACTCATATGCTTATGTGAGTTAATGCCATCAGCTGCAATCACAAGCCTTAAATTTCGACATTCGTTACCAAAATTAGACTACAAAAGATCAACTAGCTTCCAAAATGGTGAATCGACATGATGACTTAACTTGTCAACTGCAACATTTCGTTCATTTGTATGTCACGTCAAATTTTTAGCTGTTACAACCACTTTGAAACATCCTCTTGAACCGTGGAATGGGTGGAAAATACCACATGACTTTATGAGGACATTTACACTTTTACTTCCATCGTCAGTTTCTTTCAACCTCAATGTTCCGCATTTAGGACAACTTTCTTGCGTTGCATACTCTTTTCGATAAAGAATGCAGTTTTGTAACAACAATGTATCTTCTCATAATCAATGCCCAATGCTATCAAATTATTTTTCACGTTGTACATAGAATCTAGCAAAACATTATCGCTCGGTAGTATTTTCCACAACAACTTTAATAATTCAGAAAAAATTTTGTTCAAAAAACCATATTTCAATTTCAAGTTGTACAACTTTACCAAACTAGATAGTATGGTAAAGTTCGCACAACCTGGATACAAAAGAGTTTCTGCATCCTCCAACAACCTCTTAAATTCACCAAGATTATCCATGAACTTGTCACAAACATCATTCACCATGTCAATATTATTACCCACCACATCTTCATCATCCGTATTTATGTGGGTAAAATGACTTTCAATGTTATTGCTTTTACTAATTCTACTAACTCTAGAACAATCTCTACAATATCATTCCAACTCTTCTCCATGTAAAGTCCACTTACGATAATTCGTATCAAACACCTTAAAATATACATGTCCTTTCACTTCTTCAATAGTGCTAAAAATAAATTCTCACATTCCATACAAGGATATCGAATTTTACCATATTTATTTATACTTTTCTCACTAAATTCTAAATAAAAAATTCAAAACCCTTCTGAAATGCATCAGTTCTCCTATTCATTGTTATCCATGATTTGTCTATTTTATATATTTAAACAACAATTAATTGGAACTAATTTAAACAACATTTAATAATTAGAAAATCAATAATAGAAAATAAATAGACAAAAATAAATAAATATAGAAACAACAATAAATATAAGACAAATTAATATTAATATATTATTATATTCTAAAATTAACTACAACAACATATATATGCAATAAATAACAATACTATATGAGATTAACATATCAAATATTTAAACAAGCAAAATAATTTAATAAAAGCACAACATATATGATTGCAGAATTTAAATATAAAATAACCTAATAATTATTAAAAAAAATTAATTCATAAAAAATACAAAAAATTACATAACTAATTGAATTTAAATGATAATTCAATTAAGTAAATACTTAATATGGTTAATTGTATAAAATTACTTACCTTGATGGTGAACTTTTTAACGACAATCAGCTTTGATCTCAACAAATTGATGGCTAAAGTTTTGAATGAATGCTATTTGAATATTTCTAATCACCACTAAAAAAACTTGAAAGAAAATTATGAGACAAATAAAGAGAATTTTTCTTAATTATAAGTTAATTTGATTGGGAAAGAAAATGCATATATATAAAGCTCAAAACATTACAACGGCTATATTTTTTCCAAATGCTATTTTTGTAACGGTTTAAACCGACTTTTTAGGCTCAATGTTAGAGAGCCACGTGGACAAATCAACATACAAATACGTCGGTTCATTCCAGAACCAACATTTATAATTGCCAACCAAGACATGTGTCATCCACGTGTCTTATGGCATTAAAAACGACAGTTTCCTACTGGAACTGTCGTTTATAACATAGAACAAAAATAAAGATTTCCACTGGAACCGTCGTATATGGTTGCCAACCAAGACAAGTGGCATCCACGTGTCTTGGGGCATTATAAATGACGGTTCCAGTGAGGAATCGTCGTTTATAACCTATGACAACAACGACGGTTCTTCCTAATCCGTCATTTATGTTTTTTTATGCAACGGACCGTCGTCTTTATCGCTTTCAAAAATTAATAACCATCATTTTAGTAGATTAACGTCGGTGATCTTGGAACACCGACGTTTATATAGAATTAAAGAACATCTTATAAGACATCTTTCTATTGTAGTGTAAACATCACTAATGGGGATTCAAATAAATTGAATAAAAATGTAACAATTTTTTTTCTAAACATAAAGTATGCTTAATGAAAGTACTTTCTTGAATATTAAATTGTACCTGAATCAGAAGTTGCTAGCATAGAAAATGGAAAGCTCTAACTCCAAGGTAAGTTTGAGAGTGAGGCTGATAATGTAGGAAGTCAACCGAAATTAAGAAAATGCACTGCCCAATATCAGATGAAGACATATGAAGCTTAGCTATTATTTTTAGGGTTAAAAAAAATTAATTTTAGCATAGCTCCATAATTAATTTTAGATTTCAATACTTTCAGATTAAAAATAAAATTACAATGTGGTCCAATTTTATTAAATCTAACATTTTCTGCCAAAATGCACTTTAGTATTTTTTAGATTTTTTTAACAATTTTTAAAAAATATTTTTAAATTATCTAAATTCGTTTTTTCACCTACAAATTTGTATTTCATCCTAAGTTATTAAATATAATTTTTTATCATCAACTTTTTTTTCATTCTATGTATTTTTCATTATGATTTTTTTTCATCCTAAATTTTTTCTCTAAAAATTTCTACAGATTCTATCATCTAAAACCTTGTAGAATGAAAAAAAAAAATACATGATAACAAATTATATTTTCAATTGATGAAATAAAAAATTTAAATGAAAAAAAAAACAAATTAAGATAACTTTTTTTAATGTATCGGAAAATTGGTAAAAAAATTATAAAAAACACTAAAGTGCATTTAACTTTTTTTAATTTTTTATAAATTGAAAAAATTAAGAAAAATAAATTTAAAAGGTTACATATAGCGTATGTGAACCGGTTTCGACAGTTTGTGTTCCATTTAATAGAATTGGACCACTCTGTAATTTTTTTAAAAATTGAAGTTTTGTAGTGCTAAAATTAATTATAGAATTCTCTATATGGACAAAGTGAACTGTTGAGGATAGAAAAATGCATTTAACTCTTATTTTTATTAACCAAACAAATCAAGCTCTCAAAGTCTCAATTAAGCTCTGGATTACATAAAAATAGTAGCAAGTAACTGACTTCCAAAGGTTGAACACAACCCAAATTAGCACTTCTACAATGGAAACAACAAAACTAGATTAAACAACACCGTTACACTTATTATTATTATTTTTTTATACAATGACATTACCAAGCAAAAAATCACTTTATGTTATTATTATTATTTTTTTGATAGAAAATCATTTGTATGTTATTATTTCACCAATAAATATCACTTATATTTTATTATCTCATTTAAAAATAAAAATAAAATTAAGTTGAGTAAAAAAACTTCTTGTTTGAGATGAGGTGGATTCTTTGACTGGTTGGGCGTCTGATGAATAGAGACCGCGGTAACAAAATACCCCTGTTTTGGCTTTCACTGGAATATATTGTAATAAGTAAATGACCACTAGCCGTCGCCTATGAAAATAAGGCAATGCATGAGTAGGCTAATTCCTTCAGAGCATGCTCAAGCTTGAGCCATTGATGATTGGTTAGAGAAGGCCAAAAGTGGTATGGCTCCGAAACATTAACTGAACTGGCATCATCAAGGTCTGTTAGCAACGTCGTCTTAGCTTTGTCGTTGTTGGCATAAATCGCTTTGAGAGCGAGTCTAGAAAATGCAGAATGTGGTGAAACACTCTTCAGCAACTCATTGTAAACGTTGAAACTAACAACCGGCTGCTCTGCAGTAGCATTTAGAATAAATGCACCAAATTTCTCAATTCTCAAGCAACCCCCAAATATCAATGGACTTAGTCGCTGCAGCTTTGATAACTATGCTGGGGAAATCTTCAACGCAGCATTCCTGATCTATGAGAAGTGGCAATGATCTGGTTAGGCTGTTGTTCGACAAGCAAAGACCACACGAG
Source organism: Ochetophila trinervis (assembly GCA_003254975.1). Classification (NCBI taxonomy): domain Eukaryota; kingdom Viridiplantae; phylum Streptophyta; class Magnoliopsida; order Rosales; family Rhamnaceae; genus Ochetophila; species Ochetophila trinervis. The sequence goes on from QANX01004184.1 coordinate 54,279, forward strand.
CAACTTCCACACACTTCATAACTCTTGTGAATCGTGTTATTTGTAGTTAGCTTCATATCAACAAATAGAAGAGAAACAGCGAGAAAAGTAAGTTTGGTTTATTTATATATAGATTTTAATTCCCAACACCTAATTAAATCAATAAATATGAGGAATTTTTTCCAATTTGGATTACAAAGGCTATATGTTAACCAGTAATATTACAGAAACTATTTTTCAGCAACAAAAAAAAAATATTACAGAAACTATTACTATTATATATATTTATTACATATACACGAATTATTATTTTATTAGTTAATATAAAAATATAATCTATATAAATAAATAAATTTTTTAAATGATAAATATAATTAAACATAAACTAATCAAATATTAACACATATATAGTTGATAAATATAAAAATAGATTAGATGGTATTTCTAACGTTATTTTATATATTTTATGTAAATTAAGGAAATACGATTTGCTTGCGATTAGAATACAAAATACAAATCACGAATGATACACATCAACGAGTGTGGACCAGGATCCTCACGTCATCTAAACATGTGGCGCCTAACATTTAAATGGTCAAGATTTATCTTTTCATATATTATTCTATTTCTTTCTTTTTCTATTTACTTAATCTGATAGCTACCAAATTAATGGCCAAGATTTATTCTTTTAGTTTCTTTTACTTATTTTTTTCTTCCTTTAACTTAAGTTTCAAACCTTAGGAGACTTGATTCACCAAAAAAAACACCTTAGGAGACTTGTTTTAGGTATCTTTGAAAAAAAAAATCATCTGACTTTTCTTTCTCACTCCAACAAAAATAAAGAAAATTTATAGTTGAAAAATATTAAACTCTCAAAAAAAGTTTAGCCGCCGGAGATTAGAACCACCTTTTCTTCTTTTTTTCTCTGTTTTAAGTCGTAAATTTTATGTAAATGGATATCAATATTATGGTAAAAACTCCAACAAGTATTGTACGTATCAAGGTTCATTAAGTCTGAAAAAAAAAAATTCTAAAGTGTTTTATTATTAATAGTTATTAGTTCTTGGGTTCTATTTTTTGTTCCCTAAAAACATATATGGCTATTATTACATATATAAAATGACTAAAAAATGAACTGCACAAATCACAACTACTATATATGGTGCCAACTGCCAAATATATATCTTTTTGAGTGGGATTGTGAAACCCAAATGAAGAAAGTAGCAAAAATATAAGAAGAAAATAATAATAGCTTGCGGCTGAATCAAGAAAAACCAAAAAACAAAAACAAAACAAAAAACAAGAAAAGGTATATGAACAGGTAGCTCTGTTGTCCTCTTAGCATAAACAGGTTCATATTTCTATATCATAGCTAGCAAGCATATTAACAGGTAGCTCTCATTGGGCAAGCTTTTTAATATAGACACTAGAGGGAAATTGATTAAGTTAAAAATAAATAAAATAAAATAAAAATGAGAGCAAACATACCTTGCAAAAAAGCCATATGAGTACCTACATTGAGTGCAAACTAACCGCGCTAAACACAAGAACAATCACAACTAAAGGTCTTAAGTACACAAGGCAAAAGTAAAACAAACATACTAGCTTTTCTTCTCAAAAGAATTCTTTATCATCTCCAGCACTGGCCACCACCAAATCTGGAAGAATCATACCCCACCTAGATTAAATGAAAACACTCTATTTCTAGCTAACAAAATTGGAATAAAAGGATAAGAATACCATAACCCAGTAAAAATTATATTTATAAACAAATTCATTGCAAAAAGTTCAGAAAAATTTAGCCCAATCCAAACCAAGTTCAACTCCAAAATCAGCTAATTCAGGTAAAAAAAAGTTAAATCTAAGAGACCAAGCAATACAACCAAATCAAAAACCATTCGCATCTTTCTTGAAAATTAAACCAAAGTTTTAGGTTTTTCATTTTGATCAATGGGCTGCCATTTTTATCTGCGTATATGATATGTTTGAAGTTGTCTCCAGGATATAGTACAAGCTAGACTTTCTAGGTTTAGAATATGTATTTCCCTTTTGTTTAGGGGTATACACATAAGCAAAATGGATGAAAATTGCAGAAAGTTACTCATATGAAATTTAATTTATGCACCAAAGTTTGTATTCTTGATTTCCTGGTTAAATTTGCCTATACTTTTTTCCACATATTTTCAGAAAGCTACCTAGCTATACCCTCTCTCTCTCTCTCTC
>QANX01004186.1:0-20617 GCA_003254975.1 Ochetophila trinervis
AGAATGACATATACCTTTTCAATTGAATCTATACAACTATTCAAATAAATATTATTACTTTCATTCACATATACAAATATCCAACAGTCCCTCACATGAATGAAAATGCAATGGATTATAGAGGGGAAATAGATCTGTGATGCTTAAGGAGAAGTGTGTTTTGGACTTGAACTTATCTTAGTGAAATTATCGGATCTACTTGGTGATAAAGTGGACTTAATGATCCTGAACTGTTCACATTTGTAGTAAACCAAAAAAGCATGTCTCAAACATAACACACCTTAAAATATTTTAAGTTTTTGTTCATTTATATTATTTTTGGTCTTGAATATATCTCAGTGTTCGTGATAGCTTTAGAAATTTTTAGCCACTAATTCTCAGAAGTTCGACCCCACAATTACTATCATATAGGTGAATTTTGAATTAAGTTTCCTATCAAAACCCCTCTTTTTATAGTATAAGGATATCAAAAGCCATTAAATGCAAGGCATAGCTTAAACATCAATAGTCAACACATCAATTATTTTAGGAATAGATTAAGTGTCTTATGGTTTGAGTTTAATCGGACCAGTTTGCCTATTGGACCTAGAACCAATTAGATTAGGTTTATGCCCAGTTCAACTCATTTTAATGTCTTTAAATCCATTCCCCTCAATTTCGAATATAACGTTTTTTTTCTAAGGCAGTAGTTTTGTATTTTATGTCCAAGTTTCTCAAAAAAACAAACACATGCTTTTAATTTTTCCACTTTCTTTTTTCATCCATAAGAATAAACTTTGGATTAACTATATTTTAACATTTATAAATTTGCTAACTACAAATTTCTTTGATCCAACATCACCAATTATATAAAATAGATATATATTACACAATTATAAATCGTTCTTAATTTTTTCTAATTTGTATACTAAATATGCAACACTCAAAATATCATCTAGCCCATTTGAAAATAATATTGCATAAAATCCACTATGATTCCATATATCAATTGCAATTTGATTTTCATCTTTTGCCATATGTTATTTTCAATAAAAATCAATGGGCTATAATAATATAAAACTACCAATTTTATATAGTTTTTTAATAACACCCAAGTATAACAGGTGCCTGTTATGGCATCTATTATTTGATTGCATAACTCTTAGGTTAGTCCAATATATTATTAACAAAGCACATCTTTAAGATTGAAGCTAATAGATATCCTCAAATAGTATGGAGGCTTCAATACTACAAAAACTTCACGCCCTCATTTTAAAAAACTTCATATAGGTCACTAAACTTTCAAATAAATAAATTTAGCTTTATGGTACCTGTTATTACGCCTAAAGTTTGCAGAAAATTGTTTTTAATAACACCCAAGCATAACAGGCGCCTGTTATTGCACCTGAAGTAAGCGAGTTACTAAGCCAACTCAAGTGCCATCATTCCACCTTTTATAATTGAATGCGTATATATATATTTAACACAAATAACCTTACAAACTTTAAAGCGTGACTTGGTAGTCAATTGGACTTCAATAGACACTGATAGGCATAAAATTTTACTGTTTTTATGTCACTTTTTATATTGAATTTTAGTTAGTTTAGAATTATTTGTTAATAAAAAGTACTGAAATATTGTATTTTTCAATGAAAAAAAGGCAAAACCTAGAATTACTGTAATTCTGTGCAATCTTTACTGAGAAAATCATATCTAGAGCTACACTTTGAGGTTTTGTACGATTCTAGTTGAAAATAACTCCTGATTCAATAGGATTCAATACTGTAAAGTTTCATTGTAATTGGATCGGCTAATCAGTACCAGTTTGATTTACAAGATCAACATTTTCAATAGTTGAGGCAGATTTACACTATCTTGGAAAAGTTGGAATTTGAGTATCTTCCCGATGTCAAATTGTGAAAACAATATATTACTGGAAATCTAAGATATAGACCTAACATTTTCATTCAGAATCAGTGAATTTGGAGTTCATTTGGTCATCAAAAGTGTGCTTGGAATATATTGGCAGACACTAAAAATATAAAAGGAAAGTATCTTTGCTTACTAGAATGACACCTATGATTAGACTGCTATGTCATCACACTTCAGCCATGTGTACAATTATTGCCACATATATGCCACATGGGAGGTCAGATTATTTGAATTATATTAATTAGGAAAAGGAATTAGAAATTAGAGTTAAATTGGATTCCTAAAGGAATATGAAATGTTTCCTAATCCTAGTATGAATGTGAGACACCAAAGACCACATTATCCTAGGATGGCCGGCCATATAGAGAAAATATAGGAGTTTTAGATTATGTAAATATGTTATCTCCTATATTATCTAGGTTTAGAGAAGGACTCTAGGGTTTATCTGGGGTTAAACCTCTCCTATAAATACCTTGTAACCTTGAGCATTCAAGGAGACAACCACACCAGCGCACACAGTTAATACCATTCACCACCACACACCATTTAGCCCTCACGGCTACAATTCTCTACAGCCCTCACTGCCGTAGTTCTTTTCTTCTTTCTCATGGCAACAAAGTTAGGTTCTGGGTTTTATTTGAGTTTTATTACATAGAGATATTTGGCTACGCATAGTCTTGATCAAAGGAGAAATTCGGCCAGCAGCTCTTGGAGGATTTCAATCTTGCAATCTTGAAGCATAGTTTGGAGAAGCAAAGAGGAGAAGTGTTGGAGATTAAATTCAGCTGCCATCAACCTTTGGATTTGATTTTCTACTCTTTATTTTCTTGTTATTTACTCTATATTTTCTCTTAAATATTTGATGGATATTTTTGAGAACATGTGTAACTAACTCTCTATAAGGATTATGATGTAGCCCTATTATGACTATTTAGTGTTTAATGCATATTTGAGTTTGATGCATATTTATGGTTAATATTTCATTGTAGTTCTTAATGCTTCAATGAAAATGTGGATAGATTTAGTATTATATTGGCTTAGAAATAAGGGGTATAATATGGATGGACAATGAAATACATGTTTATAGAAATATTGCATGCCTTAGTGACAACTTTAACAAGATCTTATTGGGTTTGCATGTCTTAGGGTAATTTCAGTATTTAGATTAGAGATAATTAAATACCTTGTGCTTGATAGATTAGAATGCATTGAGAAATCAACTTCTACTTGTGGTTAAAGCGGGGTTAACTTATGAATCTATCATGCATTAGGGCTGAATGAGAGTAATAGTGGTGAAGTCATAATCCTTGTTTTATCAAAATCTTGAACTTATTGCTTGCTGCCTTGTTACAATTTTAATATTGCTTTCTTTTTAATTAATGCCTTGCTACTCAACAATCAACCAACAAACAATTCTCCTTTTACTTTTATTAATTTAATTAACGATTGATTTACTTTTAGAATTGGAGACATTATTCCTTGTGGAATCAATATGGGTTTTATTACTTGTTCATTCCTGAACTTGTGAATTATCAAATTTACACCACAACAGATACCTTCTCGCATGGGTCACACTGGTTCCATTCCCATCACCTCCAACTAATGTGCATTTCCCTTCTTCTTTTTTATATCGTCTTCAACCTCCAATGGGTCAGCCCGCTTAAGTTGATGGGTCACATACCATATTCCAACACAACTGAAAACCCTTCTCCGCCCTCCTTTTTCAATGCAACTTATTGGGTTTTGCTCATCTCTCCATTTGGAGTTGATATACGATGTCAAATTAGCCCAAAAGCTTTTGTATTATCAATTCCAAATAAAACCCTTGTTCATCAAGGTTTTAACTAAAATTTCAAATTCCAAATATTTTCTGGCCAAATTAATTAGTTTGAGGAAGACTGCACCTTTCTGTAAAAAATTTACACCATTTTCAAATATCCTTTATTTGAAAAATTAGAAAAATTAAAAATTAATTTTTAATATAATGTTCAAAAAATAACTGTGGCATGACAGGTGCCTAACAATTGCATCTTTCTTTGAGCCTGATGTATTTTGGAAATACAATTAAAAATAGGTGGGAGGTAGGTGAAGATAGTTGCTTCTCTTCTCCTTGACAGGCGCATGTCATTGCACTTGTCATGTAATTTATTTTCAAAACATTATTTTTTATTATTTAACAGTACCTGACCATTTTGTAACACATTAATTCATATATGTAATGTAAAAGAAGTAGTTATGATATACTTCAAATAATAAAAACCGAATTGCATACTATCCCAAAATAAAGACCTCATGTAATCCTCCTTTATTCTATTATTATTGTCACTTTCAGACATCAAATATCGAATAGAAGGGGAGTCAATGACACTGCATGTAGACTTTAGTAATTAGTATGAAGAACTTGGCATCTAAACATAAAAAGAATCACTTTTGCACTCAACTTCTTTTTTTTTTTCGTACACAATTACAATTGTGTAACAAAACAGTGGCAAACATCATTCATCATGGAGAAAGATATATATATATATAAATATACACACACACATGTATACATACCGGATGCATGATTTATGTACATATTTTTATTTACTTATACTTTGTTTGTGAATTTAAATACTGTCTTTGGATTGTTGGGAAAAAAGTTGGAAAATTCACAAACAATGTAAAATTAAATAAAAAAATAATTAAAAACACAATTTAATAAATAAAACCTGATACACAAAATATGATTGAGAGAGAGTCTTGCTGCATGAGCAATGTCCTAAAGACAGTATTTCACCCTTTCCTTGGTGCTTAAGTTCAATAGCTTACTGCCTCCCAAGATAAAACTATCTATTGTTAGATAATTGCACAAATTTCTCTAACGCCTGCTAGAACCAAATATTTCTTCCTCTCTCAATAAATGATTATGCAGTATGTTTATGTATATATCTTCTCTATGTTCTATTCTTCTCTATATGCAGTTATATATATATATATATATATACATAACTAAAATTGATTTCCATGAAGTGATATAACTCCATGGAAGATTGATTGTTTCACAAATGGTGCATCTCTACAAAAAGACACAACCATGTGAAAGGATATAACTAGTCAATCAAAAGGACATATACATTTTGAATTGAATTTATACAACTATTCAAATAAATATTATTATTTTCATTGACATGTATAAATATTCAACAGAGCACTTTCCAATTGTTGTTCTTCAATTGAAAAAACCGAACCTACAAAAAACAAAAACAAAAATTTAATTAAATCAACACTAAAAATAATTACCTGCAAGTGCGCCTAAAACTTGTTGTGATGAAAGTTATATTACTCGCAAGTGGACGATCAACTAGTAATAAAATAGAAAAATCATATATCGATCCCACAAGAAATAATGTCTCTATTGATTTAAAGTAATTATATTGCTAATTAAATTGAGAAAAGTAAAATATTGATTGATTGGTTGGTTTGTTTTATGAAAGCAAATTAAAAAGAAAAATTTAAACTGAAAGCAATTAAGAAAGGGAAGTAACAATGCAAGCAAGGATTTCAAATTAATGATGGAACAAGGATTATGACTTCACCACTATTAATCCTATTTAATTTATATGCATGATAAATTCATTATGATAATGCATTCTAATTTAGCAAGCACAAGGTATTTAATTATTCATAATCTAAATACTGAAATTTAAGTCTTAAGACATGCAAATACAATATGCTCTTGTCAAAGTTGTCATTAATACATGTAATATTCCTATTCTCATGTATTTCATTGCCCTTCTATATCATATTCCTTATTCCTAAGGCAATACAATATTAAATTTATTCACATTTTCATGAAAGCATTAAATATTAGCCATTAACATAAATTAACTAATCATGCATTAAAAAGAAAATATTCATAATAGGGTTACGTCATAATCCTTATTGAAATTTAGCTACTCATGTTCGTCATAATAGCCATCAACAAAGCAAAGGAAAAAGTATAAGAAAAACAAAGAAAATGAGAAGAAAAGGCAAATCTATGGCTTGGCCGAATTTCCCTCTTGATTGTCCTTGAATTGCTTTTCAATGTATGCCTCCGAAGCAACATTGAACTTCAAACAAGGCTGCCCAAAATTCTCCCTTCCTCCTTTTTTGGTGTTGCCGAAATCCTTCATTCTAAAGTATTGAGACTTGTGTTGAATGAAACCTTGAATGATGTAGAATGTGTTTAAGGTGTAGGGTATCTATAGGAATAGAATGCTGGAAAAATACTTGCAAGACAAGGAAAAAATCCTAAAATTTGATCCTTACCCTACTTCTAATTCTACAAGGTAGTAGGGAATTATCTAATCAAAATAATGATAAAAAGCAGTATTTTCCCTATTATTTTTCTAGTTGGCTCGTTATGTAGGGTTGTAAGGGTAAATTGTGCCGTCAATATGATATCACACTTCCAATTAGATTAGGAAAAGGATATCTATGTTCTTATCATTGCACCCTCCTTTACTTATATATTTTCTCTCTCCAATTACTACTCCAATTAATATTGGAATACTCTAGACTTTCCTAGTGACATGTGATGTGGCAATAGTAATATTATAGGCTAGAAATTGATGATATGGCATCCTAGTTGGTGAATATACTTTTCTTTTATATCTTCTATTTCCATTAGGCATATTCCAAACACATTTTGGATGATGAAATGAACTCTGAATTTATGGATTCAAACTGAAAATGTTCTATCTATGTCTTAGATTTCTAGGCACATCTTGATCGTACAAATCAGACATCGGAAAGGTACTCAAATGTCAATTTTTCCCACAGGAGTAAAAGTCTGTCACAACTGCTAAAAATGTCCAACTTCAAAACCAAACTGGAACTGATTGGTTGGTTTAATTGCATTGAAATTTTACATCATTGATGCTTAATGAGTCAAGAATTATTAAAAGCTGGGATCTCACTAAACCTCAATTTGTAGCTACATATAAGATTAATCAATATAGATTGTGCATAAAATACAACAATTTTTAGTTGTTTTTCTTGTTTCTCTAAAAATAGAAGAATACAACAAATTAGTATTTTTCAACAACAATTAACTCAAAGCTAGCAAAAATCTAACATAAGATATGGCATAAAAATAGTAACTTTTTATGTCTATCACTCTCTTTCTCTTAAACATAATTATGTCCTCTATCCCAAATCTTTGACGTCCCAAATTTCCCATTTTTTTAGTTTCTTCTGTTCTTTTTGTTTGTTTATTGTTTTTGAGATAATCTAATTTTAGCAATCTAATTTCAATTAGACCTCCTAAGGTTTGGCTTAATTACAACGCGCTACTTGATGTTTGAGAAATTTTCATCTCAATTTCGTTTAATTCAAATTCAATTGGAGTTAATGTAATTTCTAGTGTAGTGAAAATTAGATTACTTGCAAGTGCAAGAATCAACAAGTAATAAAGTCATTTTATTAGAAAAAATTGAATATCCATCTCACAAAGAATAATCTCTCTAATGATTGAAAATAAAACTGTTTCTAATTAAATTGTGAAAAGTAAATGAGTGTTGATTGTTTGGTTGATTGGTTATGCGCAGCAAATTGAAAAGAAAAATCTAAATGAAAGCAATTAAGAAAGCAAAGTAAAGAAAGCAAACAAAGTTAGTCAAAGGTTTCAAATTATTGATGGAACAAGTATTATGACTTCACCACTATTAATCATATTTAGTTTCTAAGCATGATAAATTTATTAGGTTAACCTCCCTTTGACCAAAAGTAATTAGAAGTTGATTTTTCAATGCATTATAATTTAACAAGAACAACGTATTTAACTATTCCTAATCTAAACACTGAAATTTAAGTCCTTAGACATGAAAACCCAAAAAGCTCTTGTCAAGGTTGTTACTAAGGCATGCAATATTCTTATTCACATGTATTTCAATGCCCTTCCATATTATATTCTTTATTCCTAGACCAATATAGTACTAGATATATTCACATTTTCATGAATGCATTAAGAACTACAATGAAATATTAACCATGAATCATAAACTAATTAATCATGCATTAAAAACTAAATATTCATAATAAGGCTACATCATAATCCTTATAAAAGTTTAACTACTCATGCTCTTTGAAATAGTGATCAATAAATAATAAATAAACATGTTACGAATGACAGAAAGAAGAAATAAAGAGGAAGAAAATCTAGATCTTTGTTGCTTGCCAAAACTCTTTCTTGTTCTTCCTTCAATTGCTCTTCAAAAATATATCTCCAAGTGAAAGGTCGAATCTTCTCAAGGCTGGCCGAATTCTTCCTTCTTCTTCTGTTGATATTGCCATATTCTACCCTAGCTCTCTCTAAACCCTTGATACTTGTGTTAAATGATGTAGAATAATGTGTAATGTGGAATGGTATGGAATATAATTTATAGGCTCTAAGATGTAGGGTATTTGTAGGAAAAGAATGCTTGTAAAGCAAGGAGAAATCCTAGAGCTCTAACTCTACCTTACATCAAATTCTTCAAGATAATAGGAGATCATTTAATAAAATAATGATAAAAAACAATATCTCCCTATTATTTCTCTCAAACGCTAGTCATATGGGGTTACAAGAGTAATTGATGCCTCAAAATGATGTCACACTCCCAATTAGATTAGGAAAGTAATACATCTCCTTAGTATTTCAAGCTCTTTTCAAATCTAATTCCTTCTCTAATTAATACTCTAATTAATATTATCCGAACAATCTGGATTTTCTTAGTGGCATGTGGTGTGGCAATAATAACACACCTGGCAAGAGAATGATGATGTGGCAATCCCAGTCATCCATGCATAGGTGGCATCCTAGATGGCAAAGACATTTTCTTTTTTATATCTTCTATCTTCCTCAAGTAGATTCCAAGCACAATTTGAATGACCAAATGAATTCCGAATTCACTAATTCTACTTAAATGCTAGGTCGATGTCTTAGCTTTTCAGAAGTTTCTTGATAGCATATATTGAACAATAGGAAGGTGGCATTCAAATAAAAATTTCTCCACAGGAGTGTAAGTCTGTTGCAACTGCTAAAAATGTTTATCTTCAAAATCATAGTAGTACTCATTGGCTAATCCAATTGCCATGAAATTTTACAGCACTGATCCTTGATGTGATAGAAATCATTATCAACTAGAATCGCACAAGAAATTTCATGATGATTTATTTAGTAAAATTTGCGTAGAAAACATAGCAAATTTTAGCTTTTGTTTTTCTTTATCTAAAAATAGAAAAATACATCAAATTAGCATTTTTCAATAACAATTAACCAAAAACTAGCAAAAATCCAACATAAAAATTGTAATTTTTAATGCCTATCAACTATTCCCAAACTGAAGTTTTCTAGTCCCTAGCAAAGAAAGAAAGAACAAGAAAAACATTTCCTATAAAAAATACCCAAGTACCTTGATGGGGTGCCTCAAAGATTAAATAATCATATCAATTCAAAAGTAATTTCCAAGTAATCATGCAACTCAATACCCTATATTCTATTCATCATCATCATTACTTTCAAAGTATGTGTGTGAAGTCAAATAATACTCAATGTTAAGCAGTTGGATAAATCTACATTAAATAGAAATTGTAAATAAGAATATAAACCACCATACACTTGACATAACTAATTTCTCTCCACTAATGTAGATCAATGCATCACCTTGAATTATTAGGACTTTATAGGTTTTTAATGTGAAGGCTAAAAGGGTAATAGGCTAGAAAAAAAACAATAGGAAAATAAATTCAAAGAAAAAAACTTATGAATAATATGCTTAGAGATCATTTGTTTTCTTCTAACAAATGTAGTTTTCTTCTTCCCTTCATTCAAACTTAAGAAGAAAAAATATACACAAACCTCTTTTTTTTCATGTATTCTTTTTTTTTCTTCTAACCCTCCAAATTGTTCTTTTTCATAACTTGTTCAAACTTCTTTTCCACATCAAAGGTACTTAGTAGGCCAAAAATAACCCTTAGTGTCACCCCTAAATTATATTATACTTTACTCCACCAAATACAAATTGATAAGCATATATTCATATAAACTCAAAATAAGCTCTCTTTAATAATTTATATACGATAAGAAAAATATATTTAGGCTCATAAAAGGGTAAGTCAATATTGTTTAAATGAACAAAATGATCTAACATCCAGTCTTTTATGCAACCTATAAAAGGCTCCAACAAAGGTACTAACGGATAAAAATTTTAAAAGGTAGGTTAGAAAGGCACAATCTCATAACAAAAATGGCCTAAATCATATTTTGAGTAATGCATATCTCTACAATTTTGTTTTAGGCACTAACTGAGCAAGTTCTAAAGTTCAAAAATAATCACTCACTCTAATTTAATGAAAATTTTCTCCAAAATACAATATAAATCATGCATATTTGACAAAGTGCTTAAAATTAGCTCAAGGTCGTGTTGATCAAATGATCCTAACCTACTGTTGTAGACAACNATAACAAAAATGGCCTAAATCATATTTTGAGTAATGCATATCTCTACCCTAGGCACTAATCGAGCAAGTTCTAGAGTTCAAAAATAATCACTCACTCTAATTTAATGAAAATTTTCTCCAAAATACAATATAAATCATGCATATTTGACAAAGTGCTTAAAATTAGCTCAAGGTCATGTTGATCAAATGATCCTAACCTACTGTTGTAGACACCAGTGAGATCAATTGGGTTTGTTTGGGCTCATCATATGTTTACTGTGGGTATCAACGTTGATAACCATGCCTACCTCACTGAAGTTGCATTTAAAAAAAATGACAAAAAGAAAAAAAGAAAAGAAAAAGGGTTTCTTTTTGCTATACTCGGCTCGCATTTTGTCTTTAATAGTTTTAAAAGTAACAACATGTGATTAAACTTTGGGTATTCAAAGCATACACAAAAACAATTCCACTACCTAAGAATCAATTTATTTTCAAGTATATCCTTATCATTGGCTCATCAAAATACTGAAGATAGCACCTATGACAAAAAATTCAGCCAACACAAAAATCAAAAGTTTAAAAACTAACCTAAAACTAAACACTAAAAATAAAGAAGAAAACTCCATAACATAAAGAACCACATCCAAATATGGATGAACATAGTTCTCAATGTTAAAGTAAAAGAAAACAAATAAAATAAAGAGTAAAGGTAAAGAAAGCTCCCCCAAATGATGCATTACAATTAAGTTGCAAACTTTAAACTTCCAAAAGCTTCTTTGGCCAATTATCCCTTTAATGCTTCTCCTTTGATTTTTCTTCTTTGACACCTAAAAACATAAAACAAAACAAATAAAAATAAATAAAAAATTAAAGATAACTAAAATTGAACTAAAAACAACCTAAAAGAAAGAAATTAAAAACTTTGCGCTGCCTTCTAAGAAGCGTTTGTATTAAATCTTTGTCTTGACTTTTTTGTCTTACTCATCTTGGTTTCTTCCAAAGGTTGGCTCCATCTCCTAACATCCCCAAAAGAGATTTTTCTATCGTATGCATTAGAAGCTTAAGTCTCTTCGACTTCATTGGTTCATACATATAAAACTTTTCATTTCTAGAACCATGCTTTAACTTTAAAGTACCCTTGCACACATCAATCTTTTCCTTGTAGCTAAAGATGGGAGTCCCAAAATCACTTGTTGCTCTCATTAAACACCACAAAATCAACTAAAAATGAAAACATTCCAACCTCCACCCTAACATGTATAGCTATCCCTAAGGGACATATTTGACATTTATCAGTCATACTTACAGTCATGGTGGTTCAATTTCAAACCTAGTTTCGTTGCGATATCATTATCCATCACATTTATAGATACACCCAAATCACATAGGCAATTTGATAAGTTTGTTCTTCCATTGATGCAAGATATTTCAAACCTTCCTTAATCTGCTAGCTTCTTAAAAATCTTCTTTTTTCTTTCTTTTTGAACTTGTGAAGGTTTATCAAGGTAAAACGCTTCTCTAGTAAGACCATATTCGCTTAGTAGCTTGATAGGCATAAAATGTTAATGTTTTTATGCCACTTTTTATATTGATTTTAAGATAGTTTATGATTAATTGTCAATGAAAAGTATTTAATTATTGTATTTTTCTATTTTCAGTAAAAGAAAGACAAATGCTAGAATTACTGTATTTCTGTGCAACCTTTACTAAGAAAATCATATCTAGAGACACACTTTGAGGTTTTGTGCAATTCTAGTTGAAAATGATTCCTGGTTCACTAGGATTCAATGCTCCAAAGTTTCATTGCAAATGGTTCAGCCAATCAATGCCAGTTTGATTTACAAAATCAATATTTTCAACAGTTGCGGCAGATTTCCACCATCTAGGAGAAATTAGAATTTGAGTGTCTTCCCGATGTCAAAATTGTGCAAACAAGATATTCCTGGAAAGATAAGACATATAGCTGACCTTTTCAACCATAATCAATGAATTCGGAGTCTATTTGGTCATCCAAAAGGTACTTGAAATCTTTCTAGCAGTCGAGGAAGATATAAAAAGGAAAGTATTTTCGCTTACTAGGATTCTATTGATGATTGGACTGCCATGTCATCGCACTTTAGCCATGTGTATGAAATTTGCCACATCATATGCCACATGGAAGGTCAGATTATTCTAATTATATTAATTGGAATAATATCTAGACTAAAATGAATTAGAGTTGAATTTAAATTTGATTCCTAAAGAGATTATGAATGTTTCCTTATCTCTAGTGTGAACATGAGACACATTTACCTTAAACTCCTTGAGGTGGCCAGCCATGCTAGGAAATATAGGAGCTGGAGATTGAGTTTACATATTATCTCCTATATTCTTTAGGTTTTAGAAGAGTTTTAGGGTTAAACCTCTCATAAATATTCCCTATAAATACCATGCATTGTTGAAAGACATACACACCATCACAACCAGCCCTCACGGCTTGACATTTTTCACACACAAGTTTCACCACCAGCCCTCACGGCAAAACCCTTTCCTTTCCAGCCGCATACCCCTGTTCTTTTCTCTCCATTCTCATGGCAAACAGCAGCTTTATTTAAGGTTTTAAATCCATTTTTGAGTGTTATTTCATAGTAAGATTGTGATACTCAAAGCCTAGTGCAAGGGAAATTTGGCCAAGCAATTGGAGGAGTCAACCTTGTGACTTGGATCATAGTTTGGGAAAGCCAAGAATAGAAGATTGAAGAACCAATTTCCAGCAGCCATCAACTTTGGATTTGATTCCTTTGCTCTTATTTTCTTTGCTATTTAAACTATGATATCTCTTATTTATTTATAGATAATTTAGAGATGATGTGTAGCTAATTTTTCTATGAGGATTATGATGTAACCCTATTATGAAGATTTAGTGTTTAATGCATATTTGAGTTTGATTCATGTTAACGGTAATATTTCATTGTAATTCTTAATGCTTTCCATGAAAAGGTGAATTGATTTAGTATTTATATTGACTTAAGAATAAGGGATATAAATATGGATGGGCAATGAAATACATGGTTATAGGAATATTGCATGCCTTAGTGACAACTTTGACAAGAACATATTGGGTTTGCATGTCTTAGGGCTTAAATTTCCGTATTTTTATTAGGGATAATTTAATACGTTGTGCTTGCTAGATTAGAATGCATTGAGGAATCAACTTCTAGTCACTTATTGTCAAAGGGGGGTTAACCTATAAATCTATAATGCATTAGGGCTAAATAGAAGTAATAGTGATGAAGTCATGATCCTTGTTTTCTTAAAATCTTGATAATACTACTTGCTGCCTTGTTCTTATTTTTAATATTGCTTTCATTTTAATTCATGCTTAGATACACACAACAATCAAACAAACTCTCTTTTAATTTTCTAAGTTTAATTTACAAGTTATTTAATTTCATCACTAGAGACCTTATTCCTCGTGGGATCGATATCGGTTTTTTTTTTAAGAATTCCACTTTATTACTTGTTGATTCGTGCACTTGCGAGTTAATCTAAAATATACCACAACAAGATTTTGGCGCCGTTGTCGAGGAATAATTATTTCTAGTTTTGATTTTGAATTTATTGTTGATTAAATTACTGTTTTAATTTAATTTCTGTTTTTGTTTTTGTGTAGGTTTCGGTTTAAGCCATCAAAGAACAACAATTGGAGAGTCTTTATATGAAGCTTGGGAGAGACTAAAAGAACTACTTATGAAGTGTCCACACCATGGGATGCCCATTTGGAGTCAAGTCAAAACTTTTTATAATGGGTTGAATTATTTAACAAGAAATAATGTGGATGCTGCTGCAGGTGGTGCTTTATTAAATAAGTCCCAAGAAGATGCATATGAACTATTGGAGGAGATGGCAATCAACAACTCGCAATAGGCAAGTGAAAGGAGCCAAAACCTAAAGAAGACCATGGCTGTCCCTAAAGAGGATAAGATAGACAAATTAAGTTGTCAAGTTGCATTGCTTAGAAAGAAACTTGAAACCTTGGGTTCTAACATTTATAATAATATTCCCTATATTTCTAATATTAATTGTTGTGAATTTTGTGGGGATAATCATGAAAATATAAATTGCCATTTAGGAAATTTTAATGAAACTAACAATGTGAATTTTGTAGGGAATTTTCGACAAGGCAATAACAACAACAATCCCTTCTCCAACACTTACAATCCAGGATGGAGGAACCATCCAAATTTTTCTTGGAGAAAAAACTCAAATACCCAAGGAGGACAACAACAAAAAGGGATCTATCAAGTTCCACCTCAACAACACCAACAATTTCAAGCCTCAAATTTCAATAAAAATTCTCAAACTCGAACTCCACCTTTATCTCACAATGTTTCTTTACTTGAGAAAGCTATGATTAAAATGAATGAAACTTATAGTGCTCATATGCTGGAAACAAACGTAGCAATAAGGGGATTAGGAATGCAAGTGGGGCAACTCCCTCAAGCTATCAAAAGACCTATAGGCACTCTTCCAAGTCCAACTAAAATAAACCCAAAGGAAGTTGTCCAAGTGATAGAGCTAAGGAATGGAAAAAGGCTTCCCCCAATCAAAAAGGAGTCCCAAAGTGCTAGAGATAAGGAAATTCAAGGTAAAACCGAAGCAACCATTTTGGAGGAAAAGAAAGAGGTAGAATCAGCTAAGATGGAAAACAAGCAAACATTGTCCAAAGTTGTGGCTAAATTAGAAGAATGGTTTGAGGAAGAAGATCCAAGTAAAGATAGCTGGACCTACAATGAATATGTTGTAGGAAAAATGAAAGTAAAAAAGGAGACAACATTGGAAAAAGAATTATTACCTCGACAAAATAATAAAATATCATCTGCATACAAAAAAAGTGTAGGAGCTGAAACTTGTCTGGTTGCAGACATGGCACTAATCTCTCCAATTTCCACCTTTTGTAAAATAAGCCTACTTAGAAAATCTTCAACAATACCAAATAAAATAGGAGACAATGGATCCCCCTGCCGAACACCTTGAGAACACAAAAAGTACCATTTAAAAGAACCAAAACCCGTGCAGAGGATAAGATATTAAGAACCCATTGACAAAATGAAGGAAAAAATCCAAAAGCATGGAGAACATCCTTCAAAAAAGACCACCGAAAAGTGTCAAAAGCCTTGCGGATATCAATTTTCATAGCCACATTACCACCAAAACACTTCTTGTCAAGTAAATTGGCACATTTGGAAGCTCTAGCAATACACTCCTGAATAGATCTACCTTGAATAAAACCAAACTAATGAGAAGAGACAATTTGATTTGCAATTCCTGCTAAAAGATTAGCCAACACCTTAGTAATAATTTTGAACAAGAAATTACTGAGCATAATTGGCCTGAAATTTGTCTATTTCGATCGCATCATCTGACTTCGGCAATAAAATCATAAACTTAGAGTTCAAACCTGAAGGAACATAACCGATTTGAAAGAAAAATTGAACTACACCCACAACATCCAAAGCAATAATATCCCAGCATGACTGAAAGAACAATCCCGAAAAACCATCAGGACCTGGGGCACTAAAAGCATCCAACTCAAAAACCACACCTTTGATTTCTGCCTTCGAAGGAACCTTACAAAGTAAATGATTCTCATCCGCTGTAACCATAGAAGGAATCACCTGCTGAATTATCCCAATATATGGACTATTGGCCTCTAAATCCAAAAATAAATTCTGATAAAAAGAAAGGAAGTGATTCTGAATAACCTGACTGTCAGAAGTTAATGAACCATCCACCAGTAAAGAGGTTAAAGGTTTATTAACTTTCCGAGACTGTAAAACCTTATGAAAGAAAGCAGTATTCCTATCACCTTTTTTCAACCACCTAATTCTACACTTATCCGTAAGAAACATTTCTTCCTTTTTTAATTCCAAATCCAAATTAAAATGAGCTTCTACCTCCTGCTTAAAAAGATTGTCTGAAAACCCTCACGAGCCATCAAAGTTTGAATATCCTGTAAGTGAACTTGAGCTTGCCGAACCTGGACATCCATATGGCCAAACACATTTGAATTCCAAAGCTTTAAAGCCTCTTTAACCTTGCGAAGCTTGAACATAACTCTTTGCAAAGGAGAACCAAAAGCCTCCACACTCCAAGCTTGCCTAACAATCCCATGAAAATATGCATGAGTACTCCACATCGAAAAAAATAGAAAAGGTTTGGGACCAAAACCCTCTTTCTTCTCCATACGAAGAAGCAAAGGATTATGATCAGAGTGATGCCTCGGAATAGCTAAACAATCAATCACATCCCAAAAATCCACACCATCCTTATTACAAAAAGATCTATCCAATTTACTTTCTACATAGCTGTGTAACCCTCTCCTAGCCAAAGTGAAAAAAGTTATCCAGTTATCCACAACTTGCTGAAAATCGGTACAAGAGAGCCTCAAAAGAGTCTTACCAATCTTTTCATGCACACCCATCACATCATTAAAATCTCCCATAACAAACCAAGGCCCAAAAACCAAAGCATGCAAATCTTCCAAAGAGAACCAAAAAATCCTCTGAGAATAATAGAAACCACTGCAATAAACAAAAGTAAAGAAATGAGAAGACCAAGAAATTGTTACTTGTTGTTCCTCCACTGAAGTAATATAAAATTTAGAAAACAACAAATCCCAAACTAACACCCACATAGTCGGAACTAAAGAAGAGGCCAAACCATCCTTCCTGTTTAAAGTTAAGAGAGCAAAACCTAGAGAACGCTAGAAAGAGACCAAAGAAGAACACCAATCAATTAATGGCTTGGCAAGACAAATAACATCAGGCTTATGCTGAATGCAAAAGGATTTAAGGGCATTTTGAGTATCCTCATTCCCAAAGCCTCTACAATTCCAATAAAAACACTTCATTGAAATGAAATAGAAGATGTCCTAGTAATAGGCTTTATAACTCCAGCTTCATGTACATCTTAAGAAACCCGATGGCCAACATTTTTGGTAAGATGACCCCTCCTCCAAGTTTTGCTGCCTCTTGCTGATTTAAAACTAGTATCATCCATTAAAATCAAAGGCAAAACCTAAGCTGATCCACCAGTGTCCAAAATAACATCCTCATCCCGAACTATAAGTGACAACTGAGGATTCAAACTTTCCAAAGGAACTGGTTGAATTAAATCTAAATTATCCTCATGCTCCTCAAACTCATCATCAACCCATTTCTTACTTTGAAACACCAATGCAGCGGCATTGGAAACCTAATTTGTAACAATACCAGACGTAGAAGGAATCACACCAATCGTGTCCTCACTTCTTAAAAGTATTGCTAGTCACCATCCCAACCGGAGCTACAATGTCTTTTTGAATGATCTGCTTCTGTGAGATAATAAATTCTCCATCCGATTGTACCTTTTCCTGTACAACCAGCCCTTCTCCTTCAACCATTGGATTCTTTGCTACAAAAACTGATTTATTCTTCTCTTTCTTCGAGAACGCACCACCATCCTTTGGCAACTCCTTTGACTCCCTACGGTCAACCTCCTACAATTGGAGATAACATGTCCCACACTGTTGCAAGATGAACAAAAAGCTGGAAGATTCTCAAATTCTAAATAAACTGTAATTGCCCCTCTCGCCTTATTAAGCATAATAAACTCAAGTAAAGATTTAGACAAATCAACATCCCACAAAATGTGGGCGAAGTGACCAAACTCACCGGTTAAAGTGTTTTGGTCAAATTCAAGAGAAATGCCTACACATCTAGCTAAATCTACAAGAATATTTGGATGCCAATAAACCCAATTAAGATAAAATCAAACCCAAACCTAAGAAATTTTTACATATCCAGCTTGAAGTCAGGAGACCATTCCTGTAGCCGCACAGTTTCAAAACAACTGAGCCAACTGCCCAAATCCTTTTCTTGTCCTCTTCTGAATACAAAAGCACATGAAAAAAACCTTTGCCCAAAGAAATTAACTTCCAACTTTGTAAGCCCCAAGTGCTCGAAAGCTTGTCGTTGAAGTCATTGAGTTTCCAAGGCTTCTCCCCTTTAGACAAAATGACATGGGCAATCAGCAAATGACGACAAAGATCCAAACGTTCTTGAAATGCTTTCTCATTAAGTTGCACCGACATAGTGTCACCGATCAATGCAACTTTGTTGGAATCACCAACAGGAGGAACGGAAGTCATGCCCCCAAGAGCTGCTGCATATGACTTTCCAAAAGATGCCAAGTCAACCCCTGGAATAGCAGAGGGAGCCATGTCTAACTTTGCCGCTAAGCTCGGCTTCAATGAATGTATGCCATTGATGGGATGCAATTTATATATATATATATATTATATACCTTAATACTTGATTTTAACATGTTTTATTCACTTAAAATTGATTAATTTATATTTTTCTATGTTTTAGGTGGATTTGAGCTTAAAGAGATGAAAAATGAAGAAACAGTGGCATAATGGTAATTAAATAGAAAACTGAAGAAGCAATGGCAAAACCGTAATTAAGTGGACATTGGCAGTAAGGCAGTGCAGTCCAGATGCATGCCCAGGCGGCTGGTCAGACGACTGGATGGGTGCGAATTTGNGAGATGAAAAATGAAGAAACAGTGGCAAAATGGTAATTAAATAGAAAAATGAAGAAGCAATGGCAAAACCGTAATTAAGTGGACATTGGCAGCAAGGCAGTGCAGTCCAGATGCATGCCCAGGCAGCTGGTCAGGCGACTGGATGGGTGCGAATTTGAGCATTTAGGCCCTTTTTTTATCAATTTTAGCCCTAGATTTTAGTATAAATATGTTTTATGATTGTTGTAAAGGAGAAAGCCGTTTTTAGAGCAAAACAACAAAATGAGAGAGATTTCTAACAATTATGAGTAGCTAAATCTTTCTCTTGGGTAAGAGTATCACAAGGTGTGAAACTTGGTTTATAAGTTTTAATTCAAGTTTAATTATTCAATTTGTGTTCTTCCAATTTATTTGTTTATTATTCAATTCTCTTTTGATTATAATTTGGATCCGTTATAATTATTTATGGATTGGGTATTTGCTAATTAGGAGTTCAATTGTATTGAATGTTCTATGTTTAGTAGCACTTTGATTTTGATAATTGCATGCTAAGTTTTTGTTAATTTCTTAGGAGAACACAAGATAGATTAAAGTTTTACAACGTTTGAAGGACTTGTTAATTGTTGGATAATCTTGTTCGTAATGCTTTTCTTAATTGATTTAGGTCACGTTGATTCTAGTTATTTCAAAATTAGGATTAGTTTATGATCGTATCTGAACTAATTAATTATTTATGATTTAGAATAAAATTGGCCGTGTTGTTTTATTTAACACATCATTGAATGATTATTGAGAATATATTTATGTCTGTGATCACCTGTTCTTTAGTAATTGAAGATACTCTGACTCAAGATTTTCTCTAATTGTTTTTTCCAATATTTTAAATTTTTTGCTTTAATATTTGAACTTGCCAACATAAAATCCCCCTGTTGTCTTTTTAATTTTGCTTTAATTGGAATAGATCAAGTTTGATTATCAGTCTTTGTGGAATCGACTTGAACTTGCCGCTACTGCGTAGTGTTTACATTCAGTAATTAATTTTGGTGTTTACGACACGCATTAGCCATCAAACATGGCAATAGGTGAGAAGTAACAACCACCATCACCACTTTACATGGCTACGAGAGCCACGACCAACGTACAGACGCACCCACCAATCGCCAAAAGAGCAAACCCCATACCAGAGTGCCAAAAAGTGCCAAAAACCGAACCAAGAATGCCACTGTGAAAGATGCCCACCGTGTAGGAGACCACCGTCAACGATGAAACAATAACCCGACGTCCCATGATGCCGTGTGCAGACTAGAATGACGCACTGAAACCGTTGCGGACGATGCCGACGATCGAGATGCAGCTGTACAGAAAACCCGACGACGTAGACAATGACGTTGACGACGACGATGCAGACAACGACATAGACAACCTCGAGAGATGTAGCCGTGCCAATGCCAAAACTATGAAACCGTAGCACACACCACCGAAGAACAAACAGAACATTGGAAATCTGCTGAGAAAACTTCAAAACAGCCGCCGCCTCCATTCCCTAGCCAGAATCGCCATAATCATCGGACCATAATCCTCCAATCAATAATAATAATAATAATAACAAGTGAAAATGATAATTTGCTAAGTGCATGTGATAAAATCATTTGAAATAATTTTTTTAAATTAATTTATTATTTTGAAGTTAATTTCTTAAGTTGATTTAAATTAT